>QQSS02002461.1:0-20125 GCA_003687565.2 Craspedacusta sowerbii | reverse complement strand
TATATATATATATATATATATATATATATATATATACATATATATATATATATATAACTCACCCAGTATTCGCTTAGACTCATCCAGGAGCTCATCCAACAACGCAGGGTTAAACTGAAAGCAGACGAAAAACCTACCATCAATTTAAGCAAAGGGTTACAGAAAATTCCTTTTCACGAAGACCTCTTGAAAGACTCGACATCAGCACTTAAGTAAACCATACAAAAACCCACGCAGGTCCATTCCAGTTGCCACGATGGCACATCCCGGACATCACTTTTGAATCTACTAAATAAACAACGACTAGAAACCAAAGCTTAATACAGTGGCACAGGAAACACGACTGAAAAGAGACTAAATCAACAGGAAGGTCAACATCCTGCAACAGGCAGGAAAACGCACCTGTTTCATGGCATGGTAACACTGCGCAACAAGATTTTCTAGTGAAGATTGCTGGTCCTGGATGCAAAATGAGTACAGCAGATTAAAAAACAACCAACACTTCCACTGGAATGTCAAAACAGATCAAACAATGTTTTTAACAAGCCGGATGGACACTCGCTGGTATTTCGCGCAGCAAATGTGCATCGGCAAGAAATCTTTATAGCAGCAATAGTTACGTTAGAGCAGATTCTCCTTACCTAACATCATTTCCCCTCGCCAAGCAGGAAAAAAAAGGAAACTTTCTGACAAGACATGAGCACATTACTAAGCATCGAAAGAGTTAAATCAAGCATACATAGTTACTTATCCACTGCAGAAGCGAAGCAGCGCGTTCAACAGGTCCTGACTTGGCCAGACAAGGAAGAACCGGCAGGCGTTTTAAGGTAATTAACACACTTTCAAAACTAAAATTGAATAGGAACACCACAGCAAACATGATAGCACATTTATTTTTCAGTACGAATTCTACTTCGTCTAGGTCAGAACATTAAGACATGGCTCTGTTAGAAGCAACCCTGACATAAAACCCTGAAATCATGTCTGGCACAGAGATAGAAGAAAGTTGAGCGTATTAAGGTTACAAACAAGTCTGGCATAAAAGGATAGAAGAAATTCTGGCATAAAAAAACAAACAAACTTAGAATGAAGTCTGGAATAAAACGTTAGAAGTAAGTCTGGAATAAAAACGTTAAAACCATGTCTGATAGAAAAGGATAGAGGAAAGGCTAGCATTAAAACGTTAAAAGCAAGCCTGCCATAAATAGGATGGAAGAAACTCCGATACAAAACAGGTCGAAGAGGGCAAACATAGAGATTAGACGGAAGTCTGGCATGCAAGTTTAGAAGCACATAGGATGTAAATAAAAGGGTCACAAAGTGAAACAAGAAAAAAAAAACTACAAAATGCCTACAGGCTTTGAAAGGGAACCTACTTTTGAAGCATGCCAGCATACTGTCCTTGAGCTGCGACGAATTCGTGACACTGATGTTCAAACGCCACCGTGTGAACCTGGAACGCGCTGCATAAATAAGAAAAAGAATTAACTAAATCATCGCCCTGCCCTCAAAACAACGAAGTCCCACGCAAAATCACGTGTTTTCGTACATTCATACTGCGTCCATGCTCTCGCAGCTTAATTTCTCGTGTAGCTGTTACAGGATCGGCGTAGGTTGGCAATCGCTTAAGTGACAGCAGTACAGGAAAGTGCGGTGTTTCGCGACTCTTCTAAGAATATTAATCCATGTGCCTGATAAGATTTGATACGGTAGACGAAAGCGTACGCAGACGGGATTACCAACGCGGGAAAAGTAACGAAAAACACCAAGCATTTTTCCTGCTTAGGTGATTGCAAGGCAAACTGGCCAAACGTGCGCAAATGAAAGTGAAAGAACACGAAAAGTGTGAGCCCTATCGTCACGAAAAAGGAATCGAGCAAGAATTACGAAATAAAACAATCCCCCCATCTCAAGTTTCGGAAAATGAAAAACCACCTCTACTCAAGAACTGCAAATGAAACTGAATTAACTAAGAGCTGCGGCTTACAAGACATAAATAGCCCATGCAATGACAACATCTTCATAGCTTGAAGTAAATCCAGCTATATGAATGTAGCTAATTGTAGCAAGCAAATTTCAGGCGCCTAAACGACAACAAAAACTATGTTTCCCTCGCTGTCTCCTCATAACATGGAGAATGCTATCCGCCGAAATTCCCGGCTTCTCACAAGCAATGCTAAATCCGCTCTGGTCCATGGCCACGAACAGGTGAAGAACCCAAATTAAAATCGCACTTAGTCTTTAGCACTTTGGAACGAGCAGGAATGGCATGCCAATGACTTTCCATCAGCAATTGATGCTTGTCGTAAACATACAATCAAAGTCGAGAAGCAGACAAGCCGCGGTTAAGCCTTGCTTAAAAGTTGGCAAGAAACGAAAACAGCGAGCCAACGCATGACGTTTTCTTTAGCTGCGCATATAAGGAAAAGCGGATTTCTTTTCATACAATGAATAAAAGCAAAACTTAAAAATCGCATTTGCAATTCTTGCAATTTTGGCAATTCTGGAGGAAAGAGACTCCGCTAGCTTGCTTAATAAAGCCGCACCAAATACAACTTTAGATCGAATGCAAATATTCTGCATCCGGTTCCTCTTTAAGACGATGAAAAACCGAAAAAGCTGAAAATTTGCAAAACCAACAGTGACGGCACCCTTGTAAAACGTGATTTGCAGAGTGATAAAAGAAAGACCAGCCAATCACGGATAAAGAGAAGGAATGATCATCACAAGGGGAATTTCGCGAGTTTTCTTAATGAAGTCATTACATCAATTTGCTCCAAGCGTCATAGCTTCAAAGTTGGAAAGACTCGAAGAAGGCCAGATTTTTGGGCACCACACGACGAAACACTTAGCTGCTCGATTCCTGTTTTCGCTATATTTTTGGCCATATTTTCTATTCTCTCCTTCTACTGCGATTAGCTTTGACATTAGACGCTGAAAGCTGGCTGGTCCATCATTTACACCACACACACGCAAATCACGAAGTTCGTGACATCACACACCGATTGGGCTTACAACAATTCGTCTTTCGACTACTGGCTGCGAATGAATTCACAGTATTTTCACACTGAATTCCCATTTTCATAAGCCAATCGATAAGCCATTTGTATCTGCCTTTGCATGGGCACGAAATACTTATTTACCCAAAATTACTTGCAAGGCTAAACAACAGAATAACGGCCTAAAAAACGAAGATAAAACTTTCAACAACATGCTTCAAATCTGAGAGAATTCGAAGCCAGCAGCAAAAAGCAAACTTCAAAGAAAACCATTTTCCTCTAATTCAATGCCGCATTGCTAATGAGCGGGCACCCTGTCAGGGTTACCAAAATTAAGCTTGATAAAACTTGGGCCTAAAGTCACTTTCGAAACCATCAGCGGCGGCTAAGGCAGAAGCTGCATCAATCTGTTAGCTGTCACTTAAATATCCGACATTATATATCTCATAAGTCCGACGTTATTTTGTCAATTCTAATTATATAATAGGGAACTATTTCATGACTCTTTCGATCATTAATGGTACTCAGAAAGAGTTATAGAGCGTAACAGAGTGCTCTAAGCCCCACTTATCTCCGAAATAACATGCAAGGTTGCACACGAAACACGGTCAGCCTCAAGATTGAGAGAATACCATCAAAACTGTCATTTTGCGAGAACGGCCCTAGCAGTCAGTTTATTGAGAAATTGAAAACCTGCTACACAATTTAGAGACACTGTTATTCCAGTTTGTGACAAGGTTAAGCCACAATGACATTCTAATATCTTTTTCAATATAGACGCAAACAAATTGAGTGCCACAAACATTACAAAGAAATACTCCTTTAAATTAATTGGACACATTTCGAAAAGGCGGTCGTCATTCTCACAACGTTCAAAAAGAGCCACAACTGCTATATAAAAGAAGGCGAAATCGCGCCACACGCTACCGATAACCATCATTAACCCATAATCCAAACACATAACATGCCGCACTTAGCACATACAATAAGCATACGATCACCCCGCAGGACAACAATCAAAATATTACAAGAACGTTTCAACAGGCAAAAATGAATCCGGCAAATAAACCATATTGCTAATTTAGGGTCTCAACGCTACAGGTACTGCTATCTACATAACGCACCTAGTTATAGCATCCAAATTGGCAATGACAGCCTCCCAGCCTTTCTTCTGCAGCTGCTGGTCACTGACCAAGTTTTCACAGCTTTTTTCAAGCTCCACTGCATAAGCATGAAAATTCTAAAGAAAAAAAAATTTCCCGTCAATAGGTAGTTAATACTGCGTGTCGAGTTCCTGCTTATAGCCCATACCACGTAAGCCTAATCTTTCCAATAAATTTCTATGAACAAACAGTTTGAACTTCAATTTCAATTACTATTATAAATAACTTTCAGAAACTAATAAAAACATTTTACATTTGGATTATCAAAAAGAAAAAAAGAAGAAGCAAGCAGGTCTTTAAGGAAGCAAAAAGATTCCGTGCCAATTCAAATTAAAAGGCATGATCCCAAATGGTGAGTTAAATGAACCCAAAACTCCTACATGCCAAATCAGAATGTGAGTCAGCACAATGTTAACATAGCATAAAACGGCAGTAAGAGCTCAAAGCCATGTAGTGCTGCATGATCCTTTCTATAGATGCTGCAACGAATACCAAGCAGGACAACAAACATTAAAGAATTCTATTTCCGAAAGAATGTATCTTCTTTGTCAAGTCTTGCAATCACAGCCTACATCAAGATGGGCAGCTCACTGCAAAGTTTTCACACCGTATCCAGACCCATCAACGGCACACCTAATGCTGCTCCGGTTTAAACGCTGCACTTGACTAAATTACAGACGGTTATAAACTAACGGAAATAACGACATACAAATGTAAGTCATACAGCCCTTCTCCTTATCCACACCAGAGACTGCCTCGTTTTCACCCTATTAGATTTACCCAGACATAAGTCAGTCTGGAATGCGTCGAATCAAAATTGAAGTCACAGTCAATCATAAAATTTATTTAAGGCAACGTGTGCAAACGTGACGCTACTTACAGATGCAAGCTCCGCTCTGGATACTAGCGTGTCATAGGTTGGCGGCAACTTTAGAGATCTATCAAGAGCCTCCTTCACGGAGGCTTCTGTAATGCAACACATAAGCAAGACGATAGGTGTGTTCTGACAATCCGAAGAATAAAACGGGCCCATCAAATTAAAGTCGCAAATGTACATAAGTGAAAACACACTTTAACTTTTTGAGCATGTAGGGCCAACAAGGGCATTTCAAAAACAGCAAACCTTTTTACCCTTATAACTATACTGCAGGTTCATATTCAGAACATAAATGACTGGTAAAAGTTACTACAATTTTGCAGGAGAAGTGATGGCATAGATGCCATGAGATTACATATAGGTTAAGACACATTTATACCTGATCCAAAGTTCATGCTCCTGGACGGAGGGGCAGTAGACTCTATCATCGACTTGCTAAACAAGAATATGGGCTGTGTTTCCTATAAAGACATAGTTCCAAGGAAATAATCTGGTGAGTCTGGAAGTCATAGTAGCAATCGATAAAAGCAAGCTGACTGGTATAAAAATAAAAATAAATTGAAAACATATAATCGCAACTAACAATTTCTAAGCTGCTATGGTGCTCAAGAAAACGTCCAATGTCAATGGGAGTAAACACACATTTGCAGCTCCAAAGCTCCAGGTAATATCACAAACTAACAGGGTTTCATCTAACCCAAGTTTATCATGAACAAAATAAATCTGGCTTATTCCTTTATGTGTGATCTCAAGCTACCGTGTCCTTTTACAAGTGAATATCATTCAAGCAGGAGATAAAATTTCAAGTATAAGCACAGCTGAACATGGGCACAGGGTATTAATAATGACTCTTCTTTGAAGTACTAGGGAAGCTGGGACCTTACATGAATCTCATATACAGTGTTAGGTTCATGGTTGGAAAACTAGTTCCAAAACAATATTTAATACAAGGGTATACTGCATTTGATAAGAAGACCCTAGATAAAGGACTGCTCCTAGCTATTTGATAAATCTATGAGATGCTACCACAAACTTTCCCAGATCTAATCTCTTCAGCGCCGTATTATAGACTTTGGGCAGGGAGAGAGAAGGGATCCAAACCATCCCTAGAGAAAATTTTGTATTTGACTTACGCAAGACTTAGTGGACAGCTAGACCAGTTTATTAATGGCAATCTTTTACAAAGATTTATCATCTTATGGGAAATCATGCAAAGTATACATATAAGTGAAGTGCCTCGCTGCTGTTATATTAGGAGTGCAGTATGAAACTCATACAGACACCAAATACATTCATTTCAAAAATTAGGCTAATATATAATCGTCCTTACAGTTCCTGAGCTGATGTAGCTAGCAACGCGATGACTAGGATTTAAAGGCTCCCCATTTGCAGCCAATAGAACTTGTTTGTTGAGAGGTATGTGTGTCTTCTGAAAGACAGCCTCCATAAGCTTTCCAACACTAATATAACAAATAAAATAAAATAAATTTGTGACAACAAAGTTGCTTCTTTTTCTCTCTTGAGCACTCTGCCTAAATTTCTGCAACCATATAACACATACCCTGGCAATAAAGTTTTGAAAACATCACATTCGCATGAGACAAAAATGAAAAGGAGCTCTTCTCAATCTCTCCCCATCGATGGGGAGTTTCTAAAAAGTTAGCTGTGATGAAGGGATAAAATCTTTATAAAAACTAGATCAACATACACCTTAATTAAATCCTACCAAAATACAATGAAAGCTGAACCTAATAGTTCTGAAGGTCAAACTTTAAAGGGGAAACTAAGGTAGAAGCAACAAGTCTTGCTATTCTGATGGAGGAGCTTGAGTTTGTTTTCATGTTGGGACTGTGAGATGCGAGGAGAAATTTGGACCAAAGAACCAAGTGATGGGTTGGCAGTAGAAGTGATATTTAGTATGAGGGATCATTTTTTCATTAAAACTTGTAAAACAGCATTTCATTCTATTCAAATTAAACTCCATAGAAGAGCTGAAGCGTGCAAAATGTGGCAAACAAATTTGCATTCATGATTAGTTTGGATTTGCATGTGGAAAAAATATGCACAGTAGTCAGAAGCTGGTCGATCTTTAGTATGAATCTTGGAGGATTGTAGCAATTCCTCTGCTATCTACGAGCACATGATTGAAAAGGTAAAGCTAGGTTATGGCTTCCTGACCTTCACTAGATTCTAGCGGATGATTTGAATACAGAATGCCTTTTTGAATGTTGAAATAATTATCTCGACATCTACAATTGCGAATTTTACGGCAGAAAATTTCTATAAAAATATGTCAGTTTTTCAATTTATTTTGTACCATCTTGTTTGGATTCTGTTAACCTAGTCATTAAAAGCTATGCAGAAGAGCTACGTTACAGCTTTATCAAATGTGAATAAAGTTAGTTACGGAAAAAGGTTAACATACCTTTCTGTAGCTATTTCCATATTAAACACAAACAGCATTCCTGTGTCAACCAAAAATACATGCAGCATTTTCAGCGGATATCAGATGCCCTCACAAATTTCGCCTTCTAACCATAACTGATAAAAAGTTTTGAGAATGTTTCTGCCCTAAAGTTGCTTATGGTATGTTGATATGCATGAATCTTTGAAGCATCTGTCAGCAAAATCTTCTGTTCAAAAGCACAAAGGAGGTGAGCAGCATCTACAACAGTACACAATCACCTTGAGAAAGCTGCAGAACTTCAAAAGAACCATGTTTAAACACAGAAACAAGTGGGCTCGTATAGCACTCCAAAAATAAGGTATCAAGATTTCTGTTACATATAGTTACTTAACTTCACAGGCATCCTGTGCTATACAAAACATCATATCCGCTATTGTGGCAAACATGTATTTTATTACAGAGTATGTCAATGCGCAAACTAGAAATTACCCAATTGAGCATTTCATTTAACTTACCAATTATGCTTCCTTTGTAAAGTATACTGGACTTAGCCCTCCCTTAACATACAAAATGCTATCAGACATTATAAGTGGATACTAATCACAGATAGTCTTAAGCCAAAATGTACACAATGAAGCATTTCTGACCAAACCAGGGGCATTTTAGTCACAAGCAGCGACAAAACAAGGGTTACACGCTACATTTGAATACAATACAATACACCCGACGTCAACCAGAAGCTCCAATAGCGCACTAAATAATCCATTGGTATATGAAACGCATGGTAACTTTTAACTCCAGAGAAATGCTTAGGCGGCACGAGAGCTGAGGGTCTACCATCGCAACAATCTATGAACTTTTACACATTGCGAAGGATCACTAAGAAATTTATACCAGCCCAGTCACATAGACTAATAGCTATTAAATTTCATGCTGTTCTTATGTTTTGGTTGAGGCCTAGCACGAAAAATCGTATAAACAAGGGCTCCAATAGTACCCGGGCTGCTGCGGTGACAACCAATCGGTTCCCAAGCATAACGCATCTCCGAAGATGCGAAGGCCGCAAAACACTGAAAAGTCTTCATTCAGTGCCACAAAATGATTGAATCAATACACATTGATTCAATACACATTGTCAATGATTTGCTCGTGTGATTGCAAGGAGGTTGTATGTAACGTCCTTGTGTGATTGATGCCTCTTATACGCGATCAATTTGTTAACTGCTATTATAGCGATAATCTCCGAAAATATCTGCACCGGTGTTTATATCAATAATGCTATGTGTATGGAGATCATGCACTTTGTATGCAATATACTTATTGTGATATATGTTCAGCATGCATGTATTACGTAAATGTATACACACACTTATATATATATATATATATATATATATATATATATATATATATAAAATATCGGTAAGCTTCCTATTATCATCCTCTTTTAGGTCGCTAAACTAATCCTACCCTTTTTAAATTTGATTGTTTGTATTCAATAAGATTAGGGTGACTGAAAAATACTTTGTTGCTTGTTTCTCTATGACATGCAAATTCGAGTTTGCTTGTTTGTTAATTAGTCTAAGAGGCTCTATGGCGTCCTTACCTCTCTGGGTGATAGTAGACTTCTGACCATACTGGTGGTTTCAAGGAGGGTGATTGTAAATGCTGGTCATATAGCTGTGATGTAGGCATACCTGCTAATTAGTTGGGCATTTTGTGCTTGTGTAGGTACGTGTGCACATTTTTGTGTGCCTATTTCAACTGTAGACTTTTCCTAGTCTAGTAGTAGTCTAAGACTGATTTCTGCATGAACCAGGTTTACTTGCAGGTGACCATATCTTTGATTCTGTTTCCTGACTGTGAAGCTAACAAAGCTAAGTCTGGAAAGTCATCTGACTTGACCATTATATTAGAACATTTTAATGCCAGTGCCTATGCTGCAGTGCGTATTATAACTGTCTGCATTTGTAGGATGTATAGAAAGTTCTTTCTTGTTATTATGGTATCTAATGTTGTCTTGTATTGAGGCTTGTGCGCCCAGGAACTCTTCACCAGAGTAGCTAGATAGAAATTATGGTGCTTATTTATCCTGCATAAGGTAAGTCACAGGAGCTTGAAGAAACGTGCATGTGAAGATGAATTAGTGTGAACATGTTTGTAAGTAGTTGTTTTGAAAATTGGAAACGGTCCAAGGATTTATATTTTAAGAAATGCAGCCTTCGAGTTTTTGTATTTTCATGGCTGACTTGCTGTTGCCTATTATTTTAGTAATTTTAAGGATGCATAAAATATTGGAATGCAACATAATATAAGATTGGGTGATCCTAGTTAGAAGCAATATTAAGAATGCCTCGTCCTAAACCACAGTCAATGATTGGTCCCATGAAAGGTGTGGGTCCAGCCAAAGAAAAGACAGTTAAACCTGCATGGACTGGAATGATCAAGCCTATGGAAAGTGAGTTTTCACCATCAAAAATTGCATTTTCTGCTCTAAATGCAGAATTTGAAGGTAACGGATATGAAAGGATAGGGAAGAGCACTAGTCTATCTGAGTCACAACCTAATGTATTGGTAAGTTCAGCTGAATTTCGCCACAGCTTATCTGCTAGTCTGAGTAACAAAGGAAGCCATATAAGCAATGCTATGAATGGGTCAAATATAGCACGGACAATAAAGGATGAAAACGATTTATTCAAAAATTATGGGCGTCAACTTCAACACCAGCAGGTATTTGGGCCCATGGAACCACAAATAACTGGTGACATTGAAGCTCATGTGATTTCTGGCCAGTTCGTTGATTTCAGTCAACTAGCTATTCTACTAGGACATGCCAGTGCCACTGAGCAAGCCACAGAGCTACTAAAGCGGGACATTCTGGTGTGGTGTGATTGCTTCTCCCTGCTTGTGTCAATTATCGCTAGAGTGCATCCAGTGCAGATAGGATCTCTTATGCACTACTGCCGGATCATACTTTGGATATACAGAGAGTCACATGACCCTTCTGCATGGTGGAGGTATGATAAAGCATTTCGACGGTCTGCTTCAGTCACCGGAAATTCTAATTGGAGTCTTGTAAATCAGGATATGTATGCTGGTGCAATATCTTTAAAATATAGAGAAGCACTTAAATGTCAGGACTGCCTGACAAAAGATCATTCTGGTGAGAAGTGCCCTTTCATGTCTATGCAGAAGAAAAGAAGCAGTGGTAGTGCCACAGCTGTAAGTCCAGTGAAAGTAGATCATACTGTGTCACCCAGAAGGAATGAAAGACTAGAGCAAGCTTTGTCCAATCCTGAGAAAACCGCACAAAGACCAGTGGAAGGTCTAAAGCTGCAGTTTGCATTTGGGTATGAACTTTAACATTTGAATGGTAATTTTCTAGTAACCATACCGGAAATTCAAATTTAATGGATGGCACATGATGCAAGTCTTTATCTTTTGACTTGTTTGAAAGTCGATGATAAACATGTAGTGGTGTTAGGAAAATTTAGTTTCAAATTTGTTGCTGGGCATTTTTTAGGATACTTTTGTAGCCTTAACAAATTCTGAAATTAGATCTGTTTATTTTGCAGAAAGTTTAATAGTTTATAGATCAAGGCAAATGTTATTGTGATTTGTAGTAAGAATTCCATGTAGTAAGAATTCCGAATTTGTGATTGAAAGTTATATTGCGTGCAAACTGCTCTTGTTGTAGTTATCATGGCTACAATGCTTGCAATAATGTGTTTTATACACAATCAAATGAAGTTGTATTCCATGCTGCAGCTGTTGGTGTTGTTTATAATCCAAAGACACACCAGCAGCGCTTCTATTTTGGTCATGACGACGACATCTTGTGCTTAACTGTTCATGATGATCAAGATGTCATAGCTACTGGGCAGGTTTGTGTTTAAGAATCATTGAAAACCAGAGTGACTAGAGAGTTTTTTATTAAGTAGATTTATTGCACTTTGGAAATTTGCAATATAGTCTGTTTGTTGAGGTATTAAAGCTGCTGAACGCAGAAGATCGCTATTTTATTTTTTTAAAATGGAGAACCATGTCTGTAGTGATTTTTTTTCTCCATTTCTCTTTAAATGACACTTTTTAGGGTGTGGGCCAGAGCAAGGTTTTTGTTGGGTTCAGGTTGGTCATCAGTGAAAAGTATTGAGAAAACTGTTGTGAAACTCATAATGCTATTCCTAGCTTGTTCCCTGCAAGAGGGTTTATCACCTTGATATTTCATGCATGCTGGTCAGACTTCAGGGTGACACGTTCATTTAAAATTACAGTTACAATTACGGTTACAGTGGCACTCCTCCACATGTCAACTTGAAAAGGGCAGGATAGGGATCCTGCATGTTCCAGGTAGTTGGAGATAAATAGTAATGTTGTTTTGGAGTGCATTTATTGGTATATAGACAAGCTAATCTCAAATGGAAATGCATCTGTTAGCTTTCGAAAAATAAGGCACCATTGCATGTAAGCAAATGACCTTGGTGGTTATGCTTTTAAGCAAATACTTGTGCAGGGGCAAGTTTTCATGATGCTTTATATTTTTAGATGTTTGATTTATCTTGAACTTTTAACTATAATTGTGTCTTCATATCCTTTGCTTAGATTGGAAAATCCCCTAGCACGCATATTTGGGACATTTCTTCATTGAAAAGTGTTGCTGTACTGAAAGGTTTTCACAAGAGAGGGGTTATATGTGTTGACTTCAATGGTATGCCTCCTTGCTTGCTTTGTCCATGTTTCTATTGACTGGATATGTTTGAATTGCTCACATTGTTTTTTAATGGTTAAATTTTGATGTTATTTGCTACATGTACTGGCTGTGCCTTTTTTATTGAACGGAGCTTGAAATTGTAGCTAAAGGTGGTCCTATGGCATAGGCACTGCATGTTGGCCTTTTCAAACCATACATATGAGATCATGTCGTTGTTGGCTGTTATGCTCTAAGCATTTGCCCACAATCTAAGCCCTCTGTGAAACCATCATGTGAAGTTCACGTTTTAGTTGCGTGATACGCTGCCAAACCCACTCACTGAAACTTTTCTCTTATTTCGGCTTGTTCAACAATTTTTTTTCCAAGTCCATGCCCCTAACAAGCATTTCTTTTTAACTGGATGGGAGTTGCTACTGTGTAAAAAGTGGCCTCCCCCATGTTGCGTGTTCGGTTTGTCCTGTATGCACACACCTGAATACTTGGCAATACTCAAACAGGCATTACCATATGCGCACATACACACATACACACACACACACACACACACACACACACACACACACACACACACACAAATACACACACACACAGGTAAACACTCCAGCAGGACATATATGTGCAGAGCAATATGCAAAGAGTCACATGCACCAAAGCTCCACACGGCCACAGCTTTGGTCTTGTATTTAATTGCAAATAACTTAGTGGAACGTGGTGTACTGTAAGCAGAATAGTATTGACTGTCTAGTAGAGTTTTTGTATCAGGGTCTTTCATTCCTTACGTTGGTCATATCTTATTTGCCCAGTCACGTTATTGAGATACAGAAGTGTGCTCGCATGCTCTATGGCAATGAAAAACACAAGCTCATCCACTTAAGCACATGCACCTTTTTGCACCCCACCTACTCATGCATGCTTTCATGATGAAACAGTGCAGGCTGAGAAAAGGTTCTTTTAGTAACTATAAGTCCTAAGAGCTAGCAGCGCACTTTCAAATTGTTCCTGCAATTTTTTGTAAACCACTAGAGGAACTATCCTATTTTGGCATCAGATTGTCTTAAATCTAAGGTGTTTAGGTTTATTAGGATTTTGTGCAGTGGCTATTGTCTACTTTCTTGGTTTTGAATTTTTGGTTTTGCTGTGCTGTTCCACGGCTGAAAGTTGTTTTTGCCCTTAGTTTCATTTTTTATGCTTAGTTGAAATTCTTTCATGTGGCTTTGAATCCATTAGGCGATGGTACGAAACTTGCTGATGTGGGTTTAGACGACGACCATTCCATATGTGTTTGGGACTGGAAAAAACAAGAAATGCTTGCATCGACAAGGTAATAGCGTTGTTCTTCTATTAGATACGTTTTAGATAATGGCTCTAAATCATTTTATAAGTTTGATATTTGAGCCGTCGTGATTTGCTCGTTGTTGATATGTATTTCAGTATCAACAGCCCTTTTTTTCTGAGAGGACCAGAAGTTTTGCTTTCTGTGCAACCATGAGCAATATCTTTTTTAGAGGTCACAAGGATATCATCTACTGTTTGGAGTGGAATCCGTATGGTGTAAATAACTTTGTTACTGTTGGAGTCAAGCACATTAAGTTTTGGTCAATTAATGGTAAGCCTCTGCGTTTATTTTGGGCGACAAGGAATCAAAGGTAGTGCGATACATGTATGGATTAACTGAATTTTGAGGCTTCTTTAAGTTTTTTGTTATGGTTCTTCTTTGGTCTCCTTACATGCGGTGTGTCCAAGTGAAGTAATACTAATTTTAAGGTACTTTTCCTTTTGGCCTTATTACTAGCCAAGAATATGCAAATCCTTTCAGAGATTAAAGAGCTTCTAAGGGTTTGTTGAGTTGCTTCCTAGATTTTTCCAAATTCCTTGTGAGAGCCTGTAACACAGGCATGTGAAAGTGTGATTAAGATGGAGTTTACCTTAAATAGTTGCGTTTGCATAAGAATCCTATGGAAATTATTTAAATACCGGCATTCAGCCTAGCCTGCCTAAGTAATGACGTCTTTCTGGAATGCTCACCTCAACTAGCTAAGGACGGCCTTTGAAGCGCTATTTATGAGCAGCAAGACTTTATGGTCTGGTTTCCATGGAAATGGGCATCTTTCTTAACACATGACATGGGCAATTTTGTGCTTGGGCTCATTTTATAGGGCTTGGGTGTAAGTCGTTTCCCATACGACATCGTGAAGGCGCGTGAGTTAGCCATCAATGCAAGAAAAGTGCTTCCACCGACATCGTGTTATATGTGTATTTCTAACAGACTTCTACTCCCAATGAACTTTTTTTTCATCGCAGATAAGTTTATTTTGTGCAAACTTCCTTGAGTGTGCTTGAAATTTGAGCATCTTCGTTTTTTGGAACAGCAATTCTTCCATGACCAGCCATGCGTAAGACTAGGCTGCTTTGTTTCCAGAGTCGCAGATAGTCAAGCGAACGGCCACATTTGGGAAAGCGGGGGAGTTATCTGACATGCTGTGCATCTGCCACTCTCCTCGAGAAGATCTGTGCTTCACGGGGGCCGCATCCGGCGAGATTTATGTCTGGCAAGGCAGCACGTTCAGGAAATCTATTCCGGCTCACAAAGGACCGGTTTACGCCATGTTTTCAATCTTGCAGTCTGAGGAAAAGGTAGGGCGAATTTCCTATTTGAATTACATTTGCAACATTTACTATTCAAGAAATAAATATTCTACAGTGATGTCTTTGTGATTAATGCTGCCTAGCATGTTGTTTGGTTACAGACCATAATTCGTATTACTCTGTCATTTGATGCATACTCGCTGTGATTTATGGATAGCTTTGACATCCACTTAGCTGAGAAAACGTGCTCATTATTAAACATGATTCTAAACAAAACACCTTATTTGTTGCGCTGTGCGCGTGAGTGCTACAGTTAAGGGCTATTGCAGGAAGCAAACGATTTCCACCTATGTGTCGCAGCGCTGTGCTAGCCCTATGTTGGAAATGCTTGAGCACATCAACGCAGCTATGTTTAAGGTAGTTGTTTGGCTTGTTCAAGCGTTCTGGGGAGCGTCATTCGACTGGAAATTGGCGTCGCAATATGTGTAATCATGAAGTAGCTTTCTTTGTGTTGCAATTTTTGTATGTAACTGAATTTTGAGCCATTTCATTGAATTTGCGTATAGTATGTTGATTTATTGTTAATTGGTTATGTTCACAAGAACGCTGAATTCGCAAGACAAATAAGAGTTTACCCTCTTTTGAGCCGTTAGTGTTATAAGCCTTAATTCTTGGGTTAATGACCCACATCGCTTGTACGACAAGACCCCTTGTCTATGAATCCTACATTTAAATGATTTGGGGTTGAAAAAGTTAGGCATTTACCCAGCCTACTTCCCAAATTCGATTTTCGTTAGGGTTGTTTTATTTTATCCCCAGGATGCTTTTAAGTTTTGTAGTTTTAGGTCACTTTTTTGTCTTCGCTGGATAGGAGGGGCTCCCTCCTTCCATTATCGCTTTTAAATAATAACCCTAACAATGTCAGTCATTGAAGTTTGATTTCGATAAGCTTATTTCATAAGCGCATTGCCTGGAATGAATCTTATCACTTCCTCTGATGGTCTGCCTGAGTTCAAGTCCAATTACATCTGCTTCTTGATGGTACTTCTGGTTCTGTTGCAGATGCGAGTGCGTGGCATTTTGTTTCTTTTTCAATACGTTTTTCAGCTTGCATGTGGTTGTGTTTTGACACCAGTCAATAAGTCGTCGATGTTTGGGTAGGGATTTGTTACTGGCGGAAACGATGGAGTGGTGATGATCTGGGATGAGGCGTTCACACAACCTCTACGTGCGTTCAAGGTCGAGTCCTCTCATTTTCCACCTGGGACGATCTTACTGAACGACTGCCCGGCAGTTCGTTCCATTCATTCAGACGAAGGAAAGGTATTGGTGGGTACCGGCAACTGTGAAATCATTCAGATTTTTCATGATGGAACGATGGAGATGATAGTGCAGGTAATAAACACGTTGCAGTTTAAGTAGAAAGTGCTTGGGCTGGGAATGTTTAAGTCACTTGAATCACGTGGCTTTTGTTTCTCATTTTTTATCCGTCCTGTGCCTCTGAGTGGTTTTTGACTAGTTTTGACGGCGTGTAGAAGCATGTAGAATGCTTCACAAGCGCACACGCGTGTAGAATGGTTCATTAGTCTATGGTCCTTCTTCTGTACATCAAATACTCTCAAATTTCGAGCTAAAGTAATTCGTTGTGCACCTTGTTTTATCATGTTCCCCTGGTCGAACTTTGAATGTTAGGATTAGGAAGTCGTTCTTGCACGTGGCATGACGTAGTTATGGGTGGCTTTTATTGTAGGGTCATGGGGAGGGTGAGCTGTGGGGCTTGGCGTGCCATCCTTTTCAGCTTGAATGTGCAACTGTAAGTGATGACAAAACTCTGCGAATATGGGACTTGGTTGCCCACCAGCTAAAGAAAGTAGCGGTATTGAAGAAAGGTGGACGTTGCTTGGATTACCACCCGACTGGTGATACAATTGCAGTTGGGCTCAATGATGGTCAGTCGAAGACTTTGCATTTCTCTAGTTACAATTTAGTTTTAAAACTTCAAATATTCTTTATGCTTTTAGGCCTTGGCTTGTGCTTTGATCGTAACCTCTTCTAGCTGTGAGATGTTTCGGATGGCACTTGCTAAAGGAAACGTAGCGGCTTTGCTTCAAGATTATATCTTATTTTATAGGAAGTTTTATGATTGTCGATGCTCGCTCTTTGAAAACACTGGTCCTAACCAAAGACAGAGCTGAGGAAATTTCGGATATAAAGTTTTCGCCAGGTACGTCATTTCATAATGGCGTTTTTACTGCTACTGCAAAACCACGTCCGCCTTACCTACGTTTCCATGTCGTCACAATGTTTGTGTGCAGTTTGTGAGACGTCAGTCAACTAAGAGCTGGGTTCGCCGTCATGCTATGATGCTCTCAATGACGCTTGCTGCATTACGTTTACGATAGCGGATGGCATATCGCTAGTTGGTGTGTAGCAATGACTAGTTGTGTGCAGCATGGATGTGAACATAAAGCTGTGCTAGCTTTCGGCATATTGTCATTAGTAGGAGGTTTTTGTTTTGTTTTGTTTGTTTAGTGATTGTTGATTTTGTTTTTGTTGTTGTTTTGTTGTTGTTGTTGTTTTTTAATCAGCATTTTGTGATAAATCCTATGTCCCTTTCATCCGTCATTTAATGAAATATTTTGAAGCTGATATTGGTCGATCGCATGGTACTGTGTCGCCAGATGGGTAAGTAGTAGAAAAAAGCGCTTGGATCATGAGTTGGCCATTTATTCGTTTCGTATCCCAATGAGTCCTTTATTTATTCAAAATCCTCTTTCACTTGCTGTTGAGGATAAAACCTTGTCCAAGTCCTAAATTGTAGGATCCGATAGATTGCGCAATGAGACAACTTTGTGGCTCTGAAAAGATCTACTCAAGAATAGGATTTGTAGCGATAAATGCAAGTTCAGTTGCTACGCTTTTGCTGTGCAGCAAGTTTTTTTTCACTAGCAAATTTTAGCCTTGCTTGCTAGTTTGACGATTAGTTGTTGACTAGTTTGCCCTCTCTTGCACGCAACGGCTGGAATTGCCTACGGGTGCAAAAACGGGGCATGATAGAACCCAGAGAGCGATAATTCATGAGGGGAACGTTACTTTGCGCAGCGATTATATGCTGAGAGGTTTAACTTTAGAGATTTCAGCGAATTATTGAGTCTAGTCCTCCATCGCAATGTAGCAGCCATTTTCCATTGGAAAAATTGTCCGTATATTTTTTTCAATGAATCGGGTGCTCTAAATCTTTTTTGGCACTCGTGAGTTATGAGAGCATCTTCTTTCACTGCCTCGAAAATGGACGGTTCGTATTTGTAATAGCAAGGTAATCGTTGACGTGTCCTATTCTTTGCCAATTCATACCGAGTACTTGATTTGGGTAGCAGCGGACGTCCAAGAGAGCTTTTATTAAACCGTTGCTCGCCATATGAAGTGGATGCTGTAAAGCCATTCCAACAAACCTGCCGAGTCTGGACTCGTTCTCTAATTTAGATGGTACTTACCTTGGTGTCGCCTCGCATGACAACTTACTTGACATCTACAATGTAAAGAAGGGACGGAAAAGAGCTGTATGTCGTGGCAGCTCTAGTTATATTACTCATATTGACTGGAATTCTGAAGGTGAGGAGGCAGGTTACTTGCTCTGACTATAATCTATGCGAATTTGTATGACTGATGCATGCATACTGATGCTTTAAGATGCTCAACTTAGAAAGTCCAGTAGAGGCGGTAACAAAGCACAAATGAGATATAGAGCTTGCAATTGCTTTACTGGGGTCGTGTCCTTAATTGTTTTGGTTAAATTGTCGGCACCATTGGAGATTCATATGTTATAAGGTGAGCTTCGTTTATGTTGAAATTAAACGTGTGGCATGTAACCAGAACTTGTAAGATTCTTGTTTTGTTTCTGCTTTGCGTCGATTTGCCGTTTATTTGAGCTTAATTTCGCCCCCTTCAGGTAGATTGGTCCAGACTAATTCAGGAGCTCGAGAGCATTTGATTTTTGAGATACCGAGCGGAACCCGAAAAACAATGGGTACAGATGTCATTATGCGGACAGACTGGTCAACTTTTACTTCTGTCATTGGGCCCTGTGTGAAAGGTGTGCTGCTGTAGTATCACATACTTTCAGGCGTGTTTGTGTCTGTATCAACAAATGAGTTCGCTACGCAAACTGAACTGTTAATTAAGAAAGATGATTACGCTCCCCGTCCTATACCGACTTCTGCCCATCGGTTTCAGAATAGATCTTGAATAAACCCTTGCTTTTGCCAAACCCTAGTTTTTTCCCCTTTGCCACGGTGGTTAACTGGGGTGGTTATAAATGCGTGCCTGACTCTTATGTGGAACAAGTGAATGAATTACTTGTGTGTGTGTGTGTTTTTTTTTTTATCGTGAGCTTTACGTAGGTAGTGATAGTGAAGTATTGAGTTTCGTGGATGGTACCGCCTTTCTTCTGGTATACCCGCAGTATTGGATTTAATAAAAATAAATCTTTATCGGTAAGTAATCTCTCTCACCATGTTTAAGACAAATGCCGACTGCTATTAGAAGCGTGTGCCTCGAGTGTATCAAACGATGAAGTTGAGCTCACTAGCGCTAAGGCGGATCACCTAAATAGTTTTCTTTGCAAAAACTATGTTTACCAAAAATACTGACAGATGCGGACAGCGCAGTTGTGATATACTTGTCAATTATGGTCTATTAGCGCGGTTGGCTACTAAAAAAAGTTACTTAGCCTATTTCGCGTTTTTAGCGTTTCGTATTTGCCTGCATGTGTCAGGATTTGCTAGACAAACAGCAATAATCTCTAGAACGAGAGGCGCACTTGTAACAAGATGTATTTTTTAGAAGGAAACCCGCTCTCAAGTTTGTAGGGGTCGCGAGGCTGTAGTTTTTGGCTAATCAGCAATCAAAAAATGGTAAGGCCACTGAGATTGTTTGATTCAAAAGCTGGACTGACGAGTAGTAGCATATCTGGGTCAACGTTTGAAATGAAGGTTCAAGTGCGTCTTTTAGGTTCACGCAGACATAGATAAGAAGAACCTCTTAGGGTTACGGAAGGCGTCTTTATAAAGAAGGATTCCACGAATTTGAATACTCAGGGGCAATCGTATCCTTAGAAGCTATAACGAGTATTGTGATTATGCTCGTTCTTCTTGGATGCTTAAGTTCTGTTTGCCGGTTTCCGTTTGTGACTATTTGCTGAGCTATTGTGTCAAGATGACAACAGCAAATTGTCGTAAGCTTGCGCTAACTTTAGATTTATCTCATCGTATTATTTATGGATCGTGGCTGTAAGTATGTATGTATGTATTGTATGTATGTATGTATGTATGTATGTATGTATGTATGTATGTATGTATGTATGTATGTATGTATGTATGTATG
>QQSS02002350.1:0-20126 GCA_003687565.2 Craspedacusta sowerbii | reverse complement strand
AAAATAGAACATGTTCTAATCGCTCGCGGCGAGACGCGGCGAGACGCGATTTTCACGCGCGCAGTGTGACCCTCTCCGTAGGAAAGCCTCTGTTCTAATTCTAGATAATTGAGCGCGCGCGCTCGCCGCGCGCAGTGTGACCCCCCTTAAGGGGAAGATACGGCGCTGATTGGCTGGCCTCGTTGTGAATCAAGCAAATCACGATTATTTCGACGCCGACTTAACGGTGACCTAAATGAGGTGAGTAAAAAACGCACGTTGGAGGTTGGACGAAGCAGGTTTTCATGTATTTTGCATGTACCTTGGAGATAAAAAAAAGCATGCATAACTAAAGGAAAACAATGTCGTCCGCCATGGGGTTGGTTTTAGTTTGCCCAATGTAAATCACTGTGTCACTGAATCACAATCTTTTTATGATTTGCATTTTCCTTAAACTGCGTCTTTTCAACAAGTGGCAATTATTAGCCTCAAATATAGGAATTCTAAAATCTGCAGCAGGTACATTTACAAGACAAGTAGTCACACTGAACCATCAGCCGTTTTGAAAAAGAAAATAATTCGTGAAGCCTGTTCGTTTTTTTTTTCTATTCTGCTGCTTGCGTTCTACAGCCAACACCAGTGTGTATGCATAATGCGAAAGATGCAAAGCCTGATACTGCAGACCTTACTTAACGAGCCCTGCTTGTTTGACATCACTGTCATCAGTGAGGAAATCTTGCGGTGCCCACTGACCACCAAATAGGTTGTTGCTGCATTTCTTAGCCAACTTTATTAGCATAGCCAGCAGTTAGGAAAAAGATTTCTGCATTGCTATCGCAACTAAAAATATTGTTCGCCATAGCAGGAACAAGCACGTGCGAGTTGAGTTTCCCGCGGCTCGATATTCTGGGCATAGTTCGCGCCCTTTCGAGAGCGGCAACCAATCGCTTGCGCGGATAATCGTAAGCCACGCATACGCGTTGGAAAGTCAAAAAATTCTTCCGGGGACCAGTCCCATTGCGGCGGAATTACTGTATCTCAAAAATTCCAAAAATGTGACTTACGCACTTCCGGAAATGGGCTCTTCAATTAGGCATGCGTCCGCCTACCAGCTGACATAAGCCGCAGTGAATGAAGCGACAACAAGATGGCGGCGCAAAATTTTTGAAGGCTAATTAATTTCAAGGCTGGTTCCCTGTAGTGCCGAATGAAGTCATGCATACTGGTCGCTGTTTATCATCCCTACTAGAGCGCCCTGGCACTTTCCGTCTCTTTCGGGATACATTTTACAATAGCCTCGCAGAAAATGCTGATGGGACGAAGTTGCTGGAGCTCTGTGGAAGGGACAAGGCTAACTCAACTGAGCGTGTTGCAGACTAAAATGGAGTGTAAAACTTAGAGTAAGGCGTTTTCGTTTCTATTTTGAAGGTGCAGATATTGCTTATGCTAATATAACAGCTGACAGACGTAAACGGAGGTTAGAAATTAGAGTAAGAGCTTTTAATATTTTATAGGTACTTTTAATTTAAGGTTATCGGTTTTGCTTACGCTTGAATCCAAGCGGCAACCAGCAATCCAGATTTTTATTCTTCTGCCTTGAACTGGATTTTTTTCTGACTCAGCCTTCAAAAGCTCTGTGGGATGCCGCAGCCCAAATTTAAAGTTAGTCAAAAGCAGTTTAAGCGAATATGTTTATATAGTTGCTTATAAATGTAAAACACATCTCATGTGCTTGCTATACATATAATCACTTGACCATAGAAAGGCATTAGACCTGTTTATTCGTAAATAGGTACAGGAAAAGTATGAGACTTCTCGTTGTTTTCACACTTGTGTAGTGCATTGTATTCATTAAAGCAAATTATAAGTGCTATGCTTATTTCCTGTAATGTGCTTTTAGGCTGGTTTGATTTTGGCATGTTTGTTGAATGTCTTGAATGAACACAGCCCAAAGAGGGAACACTTTTGCTGCCAATGTGTTACACACTTTTCTATATCAAAATTCGTGTGTATTTTAGAGTACGCCAGAGGTCTTTGCAGTTATTTTTTCCCCACCAAGAACATAATTGTGCTTCTTTTGGTGATAAAGAGGCCTTTGTACAAAGCGTATGGAGTTATGTGCAGCTACAGAATGTTTAGTGTTAATGATTAAGTAAGAATTGTACTGACATTTTTTAGGTTAGTATTTATTTCTTGTTATCTGTGATGAAGCAGTGTCTGTGATGTTCCACTTTGCTTGATGTTTCAATATACTTCAGATTACTTCAACTTAGGGACATGTTTGATGGTCTACGTGTTAAAAGTTTTGTGTTAAGGTTTAAGGTTTTAAGGTAATTCTTACAGTTTTTAATTGTTTTTTCAAATTAATAGTCATCTCTTATGTGTACAGGATTGTATGTGTGAGTACAATAGTGTCATATAAAGGCTGTTAAAATTTCATAAATGTTTTCTGTAGTCACGCTTTCTTGTGCATTGTAAATATGTTGCCGATTTATTTTGTGTATTAGCAGGAGCTTTTGGAGCTTGGTTTATGTTTGATATGCAGTCATCTATGCTGTTGTTCTGTATATGGCAGTCCATGTTACAATCCATAAGTCCGATCCTGACTCGCCTAAGCATGAGCAACCACCCATCTCCTGCTCAACGGTAAAGTTTGCTCTAGAAAAGAGAGGATGATATTTGCAATCTTGTTCTCACATTTGAAATCCTTTTATCTTGCCCTTCATAGTAGACAATGGAGGAGTGCCAGAAAGTAGTAATCAAAAATCGTGGCGAGGTCCTTCTGGTGAGACCTCGCCTTTCCAAAGCTGATGCAGTTGCTCTTGCGGACAATCTGTTTGGCTTAGAGGCCACGAACCCACAAGAGGTGTCGGAGCTAAACTCGTACCAGGACCGAAACTTTTACATTAAGGGTAGGATCATTGTTGTTAATGTGCTATTATTCTTTTTTTTCTGGATGCTATAAATTTTCTGCTCCTGAACACGCACACTACTGTCGTGTATGACTTAGATCAGTGTTAGACTTCAGCATGGCTGTTCGATTCGCTATGTGATTTTTGTTGTTTTTGCCCCTTCTGTGCGTAGAGACCCTGCCCACATCGTAACTAGCAGGGTCATCAGGGTCGTAAAAGCACCGGATTTGTGGTGCTTTGCAGCAAAGAAAAAGAATCCCTAACTACTCCCTCTGGCACTCGCGATCATCATTTCCATGGCTGAATGCACGCCTCGGCATGGTTCAAATTAACGATTGCAGAATTATCAACAAATAAATGAAACAAAAAGTTTTCCGAGTCTGAACGTTATGAATTTCATTTCAAGGAAAATTGTAATTCCTCGACTCTAAAGGAATATTGTAATGTAATCTCTTTATTCCGATAGGATGCATTCTTCTCGTCTTTTCATCAGCAAGGTTCCTCATTGACGCCGTCAAGATTATATGAATATTTCAATTCATATTCCTGCGTTGATATAGTAGTGTCAGAGTTAGGTCCCTGCTGTTGCCCAAACTTTAGTTGGTTTACGCCGAACATGTTGGCATATATGTTACACTGGTTACAAAATTGCATATTGATGTCCGCAATACGATGTCAACATGAAGATAAGTAACTGACAGATTGAGTTCTCATATAATGTAGCTAGATAAACTTTTACCCTGCTACGAAATTACTCTTGAGTTACACTTGCATCTGAGTTTAGCTACACATACATTTGATTTTGAAAAGCTTTCTCTCGTGAATAGCTGGTTGTAGGTCTTGGTTCAGGTTTACGTATGCCTTGCAATATCTGAAACCCACGCCTATGATGCTATAACTGAGAAAATTCGGTGAAGGAATCTCACGTCCTGCCTACCACTCTTTGGTACCTGAATGGTTATGTCACGTGTGGTCTCTTGCTGCAGTTACCAACCGCGTTTAAGCGACTAATGCTTGGTTCAAACGTCGCACTTCTGCCGCGTCGAATGCAATTCCATTAAATGCGACTCAGGTGCCACGCCGTTTCAAACGTCGAATTTGATGGTCGCACTACAGTCGGATAGATCGGCAAGCTCTGCCGAGCTCGATTTAATTGCCGCACGTAATTAAGCTGTCGCACTGAACTGATTCAAACGTCGCACTTCTGCCGCGTCGAATTAAACTATTAAGTTCGACGCGGCAGAAGTGCGACTTTTGAACCAAGCATTACAGCTGCTTATGTTCTCTGGATAATGAGCCAAGGGCGAAATCCTTGCAAAGAGCCATGTAAGCAAAATATATTTCTAATGGCAAAGTACCTTCCAATGAGCCCAGAGCATTCATTTCCATGGTTTCCCAAAGAGCTTTGGGAAAGCTTTAATTCGGAACTATTTAGTTTTCTGGGTAAGAATGCTCGTGTTTTCCTCGTCTTTGAGCTGATGCGTTTGCTTTGTTATTGTCTGTTTATAGGGAGATTAAAGCAACGAGGGAGGGAGACAGATGGTACCTATTCTGAATATTCAGAGTTTTTGCTGAAAATAAATAATAGCGGCGAGAGCCGCAATACTCAATTTTTCGAAATTTGCGAAGATCTTATATCTTTATGCAGTCAGCAAAACATTGGCGTTCGCTTTCCAACTGTGATCCAGCCACTAACGCGAAAAACTTTGGTTATGGCTGAAATACCACTAGAGGTAGGCTTTGCCGTGGAAGGAGGATCCTTGGACGACCCGGGAGTCGCAGATACCTTAAAGGACATTTTACGGGTGTCAGAGGATGACGCAAGCGTGGATGTTGGAACTCGGTTCCTAGTTCGACACATCGTGAGGCTCTTTGTGTACATTCCAGGCACGGTGCTGAGTGCGGAGCAGGTCACTGGTGAGCTAGCTCGGGACATCGGAAAAGTAGTGGCTCATATTCGACTTGCTTGGCAGGTGAGCATTTCCTGTATTATTACTCTCTATGATGACCGAATTTCTGTAGGGACTACGGGGTTGCGAGTCACATTCTGCTCTGCCCGTTTTTGGGATGCGAGCTGGTGAGATGCATGTGACGATTATAACTTTTCGGTTACGTTGCAATTTTTATGTTTTGCCATATGGCGCCTAAACTATATTTACGCGCGGAACTGGGCAAGGCATCACGCTATTTATCAAAGTAATCTGATTCTTACGAAGCCTACTTCACGTCTGACTGAAACGTTTACAATACCTCTCTATTTACACTCGACACAATCCTCTGAGTAATTGTCCTGTCGATCATCGTACGGTAGCGGACGTGACCTAAGGCATACGTACTGTACACAACAGCGCTCTGCGAGATATCTTGCTTCGGCCTCTGGTATCAACCCTGTGGATTCACAGTTGAAAAGCCTAACTGGAGAGATTCACAAAGTCTTTCGCACAAGCAAAATGTCGTTGCTCCAACCAAAAAAGTATCTGAATTGGATTAAATGATCCGGACTCTGATATACTAGCGGCGTAGCTGGGAAAACTTGGCTCTTGTCTGTACGGCATCAATATAGATTTTGTCAAGTTGAAGCAACTTACGCTTTTTCTAACGAAAATGTGCTCAACAAAGCGGACTGGGTGCAAATAATATCAGTGGCCTTCATCTATCCATACTTGGCAATGTAGGTCCGCTGATCGTTCTATTATCTTCTCTTGACAGTAGATGTTAAAATGTCTAAAGGGACGTATGCCAAATTGTCATGTGATTTTTTAAAGTAGGACAAGTATCAAGGCGAACGTAAGCAACCAGAATCCGTTGCAAATTCTCGATATCATTCTTTGCAGTAATATTTTCATCTTTAGTGAGGTAGTATCCCGGATAATCTCGAGCATAAGAGTATAACAGTTTATGCAGTTTCCTTTACTTTTATAGTTTTTTTTTATTGCGCACCGATTGGTTCATCGTGTCGGACATCGAGCGTTATCACAGTTTTTTAAAGAGTATAAAGCTCGTCTCTATCTCCTCCAAATCGGTAGCTCTTTTTTTGTTGTTAGTTTGTTTTACTTTAAATACGTTTTCTTAAGGTTGATTTATTCTAAGGATTACACGTTTACGACCAAACCCAAGTTGTAATGCGACATACCTAAGCCTTTTCAACTTAAACAGACCTGACCCTAACCCCAAACCCAACCCAGCTCCAACCCAGCCCAAACCCTGCCCTAGTTCCACCTGAACCAACGTAACTCCCGCAAGTCAGCCACAAACTAAGCCAAGCCAAATCAATCCGAACCAATCACAAAGCGAATCAAAGCAAACCAATCACAAGCTAAACCAAAACCAAGCCAATCACAAACTAAATCGAACCAAACCAAACGCAAACACAAACCAAACCATACCGTTCCAAACAAAACCAAACTAAACCAAACCAAACCCGAAGTGAGCCTAGCCAAGCCGGGCCAAACCGAACCAAACCAAGGCAAACCAAAACTTTCGAATTAGAATTCACAAGTTTGATCTACATATTTATTTAGTTCTTATTGAGAACTCCTGAGTTTAATGTATATCATTGTATATACCTCCTGTGGGAACGACCAGTAGGCTTCAGTTGTAGATGTACGATGAAAGTTGTGGCGGTGCAAAAAAAAAACTTAGTTTGGATGATCGGGAACGTTCGGCTAGCTGTGGAAGAAACCGTAGCTTTGAAAATCTTCCAATGCTGTCTTTTGCGCCATGTCGATCTGACATCGGTTTGGGTTTGTATATATGGAATGGCAAGCGTTGAAGTGTCTGTTGCCAGAATCTGCTAGGCTATTGTAATAGATACGAATAGATTTAAAGTAGATTTGTAGATAGAGTGATAGATATCGATAGAGTGCTAATAGATACTTTTCTTGCTATTGAAGGTCAACTCTGTGTTGATCTTAGCCTCCCTCTTTGAAAACCTACAGTGGTTCACGCGCAATTTTTGTGAAGCATTACTATTTTTCTGCTATCTCTATTCTTAGGGATATCCTTACTATCCTGCCATGGAGAGACCGCAGTATCGGTGGAACTTATCAAAATTTCATAATATATACTCTCCTTGGATCGAAGGCAATAAGGATGCGCAGACGCGAGAGCTGGTGCACGGCATCGTGGACAGGTTCCGGAGCATCGTGCTGCCCCAGCTTGACGGCCTGGCGAAGGGGTACGCTCATTGTGACGTCAACGAGCAGAACATCATCGTCGATGTTGCGGAAGGTGACCGCGTCAAGCTCTCAGGGCTAGTTGACTTCGGCGACATGAACTACTCCTATCCGGTGATGGATCTGGCCATCGCGATGACTTATCTTGGCGTGCTTAAGCCGACCCAGTTTGCGCGAGTCACTGGCGATTGTCTGAAAGGCTATAACAGTGTCTTCCCTGTTTCCGACGCAGAGTTTAACGTGCTTTTTGACCTTTTGGTCACACGCTTGGCACAGTCACTTACAATAGGCGAATATACTTACTATGTCTTAGATCCTGGTAATGAGTATGTGTTGGTGACAGCCCGATGCGTACGCGATATCTTGAGAACTATCGGCGAAGTCGGTAGAGAGAATATTGTAGCAGAATGGAGAACATGTATTAAGAATTAAAGATTGAATTCGATTCTCAATTAACTGGCTGATTGCGTTTTCGTCGCTGCGGGACTAAAACGATCTTCTTAAGTGCGAATGCACGCATGCTTACACGCACACGCATACATTTAATAAGCAGCTCCGCCAGTATGCCGATGGAGACATCGTTGAATCCTCGATCATAATTTGATGCGGACAGAACCACTACTAAATTTTAAAAAATCTGCAAATGTACATCTTCAGACACCCATCTAACAGGAAAACGCCAGCACATTGAAAAGGTCTGCGTTAGAAGTAACATTGTCTTGAACCTTGCTTCCTGTTTTCGTTTTGAGCTTCTCTAAGTCCAAACACGGTCCGACAGTGAGGAGTGAAACGTTACAAAATTTATGACATAATTAGCTTTGAAAATTTCCCACTTGAGGGAGTTGACTTCTTGTCTACTTATAGCCGGCGATTAATTCTATGCACGGTTTTAAAGGCGCGTAAGTGGCTTGTATGCTTACGGATTTTTATTTTGGTCAAAAATGCAGGTTTTACTTAAGACACTACTCAGCGTCCCATCATTAATGTATAAGACTCGGCATTTTATGAACGTGTGAGTATAGCTTCGTGAGCATGTTGGACACTCGGAGAACGCGTATACCTTGGGCATTCGAGTTTAACGCATCCAATCACAATAAAGAATAACATAGAAATTGGAGCAGAAATGAGAACTACGAAAAACACCGTCTTTATCATCTCTGAAAGAAAATCCAATACGTTCGATCGTATGTTGTATCTGATACTACTAGCGGGGCATCGGTATGACGCGCCAATAAAAGGCGTATATGAAATCATGGACAGAGACTCTATTAGAAGTTTGACTGGAGGAATGGTCGTACATGGAATTAAGGATATGAGAATCAGTCGCATGCGCGAATGGTGAAAAATGTTGTATATGGAATTAGGGATAGGAGGCCGGCAGCCGGACGACTAGTAAAAACGTTTCATATGTAATAACAGATAGAGAGGTCAGTTAGACCCAGATCGAAGCAAGAATGAAAGACCAACACCAAGTATCAGTGGTCGATTGAAGCGCATACTCGCAGTAAGACTACGCGTTGTCATGGCCTTGGGAGACGGTTGCTCAGGGGGCATTGAAAAGCAACGGGAAAACCCATAAAGCGATAGTTGAATGAATAGAATTTATTATAAATCATTGCTTGAGGAGGTCCGCTAGTCCACAGTTAACTACTAGCTTTGTAACGAGCGCTACATATCTACGTACAAATACTGTACATACGTGCTGAACTGAAATTACACCTAAACGTTGACTTCATACGTCAATTTTGACTCGCCACTAATTCATTGCGCAATCGAACTCGACTTCACTTAAAATCGGCTATATACGTCGATCTCGATTGATCAGTTCACTTTATATACCCGACTCTAATTCGATTCCTTGCCGGGGGGGGTCGATTAATTGGGGTGTGGTGGGAGAAAGATAAACTTGAATCCAGACATCTTCAGCTCAGATAATCACTCAAGTTAGCATACTACGCTCTTAATATTCCAAGGGTTAGCATAAAAAGAATAACGCATAAGATGGTTTCATCTTTAAATACAAAAACGTTAAATACTTCAATGCAAGAACCACAAAGAACTTCAATGTTGATTTACAGAGGCAGCTACAGCTACTAAAGCTACTGTTCATCTCTCTTAGTGACGACCCAGCTGAATGGTGTGATATCGTCGTCGATAACCAGCGCTATGCGTTTGTCCAGCGAAAAGCACCAAATCAGAAAGATATGGACTATCCTTACAACAACAGTAAACGAAGATTCTCCAGCGTGCATTTCCACAGAGTGACGCAGAATGGCGAGAGAGTTTGACGATTGTGGTTGTGCTATTCAAGCTCTACGGACACCATTTTCTGCGTATCTTGCAAGCGATTCAGTACAGGTCATGTCTCACTCCGACGAGGAACGAAGACGTGGGAAGGCTCATCGAAAAAAACTGAAGGAACACGAAATCGGGCACATTCACATGAACATAACATATCGAATTACGACGATGTATCGGCAATTGTAGTGCAAGTGACACATGTCTGATCGAACAACCCCAGAGAGAGAGAGAGTTAAGTCTAGAGGGATGATTTAAAGCGAGTCCTTGACGCTGCCATATTATTCACTGAACGAAGCCTTCCCTTCCGAGGATCACATGAAGTGATCGACTCCAAATCTAATGGAAATTTCCTGAGAGTTTTTGAACTTCTGGCGAAATATGATCCAGTGTTGAAGAACTTTTTCGATCGAAGAATTAATCAAAAAGTGGAGGATATCTACTTATCAAATGATATAAAAATTGAATTAATTCACCTTGTGGCTGAGAAAGTGCGAAAGACGGAACTGTCTTGCTTTAGAATTTAAAAATACTTTCTGCCGTTCTCATTCTTCATTTGAATTTTTCACATTTGGAACAAATGTCCGTGATTTTTCGATATGCGGCTTGCATTCCTAAGGAGGACGTCTTAGTAAGAAAAGCTTTCTTCGGGTATTTGAACGTGAGTGACACCACCGGATAGGGCTTATTGAGCTTTTCTGGCGCCCTTGCATGCTCTAAGTGTCGATATCCGAGACTGTTGAGGCTAGGCGTATGGCAATGGATCTAATATGAAAGTTCATAATGTCGGTGTCCAAGCGTGACTTCTGGAAATGAACGAAAAGGTGTTGTGTATACCATGTGCTGCTCATTCCTTAAACCTCGTTCTGGCTGACGGCGCAATGTTTTCCAGTCCTGCGATTTCCTTCTTCGTTACAATCAACCATCTCTATGTCTTATTCTCGTCTTTGCCAGCGCGATGGAAGATTATGACCGACAATGTACCGATAAATGTGAAGACACCATCAGGCCTGCGATGGGAAGCTTGCATAGACTTACTTACGCCGCTTCGCTACTGCTTTTAAAATATCGTCGATGCCCTTCATCAACTTGAGCAATACGACATCGACGAAAAGTACGGCTCGACGGCCAGCTGAAACTCGTCGATCAAGCAACGTCCTCGTTGGACAGCCGCGGAAGTTCGGTCAACCTGGGAGATTTGTTGTTGATTTTGTAGTACAAGGTAGTGTGCTGGGAAATTTTCCTGATATAAATTACGCAAAAGCGGATTGGAAAGTTAAATCATTATCTTTACACGAAATTCCTGGTGAGTTGTTTGTTTCTTGTAACATGGTTTCAAACCCCAAGATCCGAAAGGAGCTGCGCGAGCTTTCCAAGAAAGTGGCCACTCAAGAATCACTTGATGAACTTAAAGACATTATGAAGAAACGAAATGGAAAAATATTCAAATTACAGGATAAGATCATTATGCTCGAGCAGGAAGTGGAAGTGCTACAAGAGTAAAGCGAGGAGAGTGAGCAGTATTCTCACCGCAACTGCCTTCGCATCAACGGCGTGGCTTCATCGCCAAACGAAACGGCCTATGAATGCCTGCAAAAAGTAATGAAAATGTTAAAGGAGACTGATGTTGCTGTGCCTGATGCTGTCATTGATCGGGCACGTCGCATTGGTAAAACTAATGGGAACAGGCCTAAGCAAATAATTGTAAAATTTGCGACTTAGAGGCACCGAACCAAAGTATACCAGGCCGGGAAACTAATCAAACAAAAGCTTGGCTACGGGCTACAAGTCGACCTCATGAAAGCTAGGTTTGACCTGCTTAACGAGGTTACGTCTCTGTGTGTGCATAGCAAAGCGGAGTTTGCCTATGCTGATGCCAACTGTAATCTTGGCATCAATTTGAAAGGTGAAGGAATAAAATTTTCTAAGAACTTGAAAGATGCCTACAAAATTCTCGACTTGGATTTTCATGATGAGGGCAAAGTCATCACTGAGTAGGATGCCTGAAGATCTCAGAGCTCGTTTGTCCAGTTCAGTCCCGAAACCCGCTTAATGAAAGTACGGGAATAACAAGTTGCATTGACTTACCAAACTACATCTTCGTAGACATAAAATCGCTAACGAAAGCCGTAGGTGTTGGTATTTATATTCATAATTCTCTCTCCAAGTCTACAAAAATACGCTATGATCTGTGCTTTCAATCTGATAATGAAGCTGAAGCAGTCTTTATCGAAAAAGAACAAAAGAATAGGAAAAATATCGTTTGCGGGTGTATCTATAAACATCCTGATATGCACATACACGATTTTATGAACTCTTTTATATTAAAAACCTTAAACCTGCTAAGCAAGGAGAACAAATTTGTTATTCTAATGGGTTGATTGTAATATTAACCTTTAAAACTATGGGAATTTTATGACGCGATGAGTTGTAATTTCTTCCAGCCACTAACTCCGCAATCTTCTCGAATGACTTTACGTTCCCACACACTTATTGACAAAATTTTTACTAACAATTTTAAATTCAGCTCATTTAGTGGCAACATAACTAGTAAAATGTCAGATCACTTTCCACAATTCTTGATCTTTAGTGACTACAGCTTAAAAGAAGAAAAGTTAACACAACTAGAATTGGTCGATCGTACAAAAACTTAGAGAAGACGAAATTTCAAGAGCCTTTAACCGATCAACGTGTTGATACTTCAATGAAAAATGTTCTAAAAGCCATAACGGACTTAAAAGTTATGGCTCCTGTACGTCGTCTTGCTCGTAAAGAAGTAATGTTACAAGAGAAGCCTTAGATTACTCGGGGGCTGATGGTATCGATTAAGAAACGGATTCTATCTACAAAAATTTCCTGAAAGCGAAGAACCAAGACTTAAAAGTAAAAAACTTTCTGCTTTATTAAAATTATCTTAACCTAATGGTGGTTCTTTTTCGGAAAAGTAAAATAGTAAACTTCCGTGACTGCTTTGAAAAAAAAAAAATAGTAACAGCATAAAAAGAATATGGGATGGTGTAAAGTCTATTATCAAAATATCAAAGCAAATTGTATGCGTTGTACCCAGCTCAGTAACATCAAACGGATGCAGTTCCACCAGACCTAAGGACATCGCGAACGTATTGAACGAATACTTCACTTTTGTTGACAAGTCGCTTGACAGCAAAATGAAAGCTGCAAAGCACGACTATAAATATTACTTTAAGTCCAATGTCAGTCACAGCAGGTACCTTCCCCACACGACTGCTACTGAAATATTTGAGATCATTGACTATCTTAAAATGTCTAAAGCATCAAGACCAAAAAGTGTATCAACGTGACTGCTAAAAATAGCTAAAACTGTGATCACACAGCCTTTATCCTCTCCATGCTTTCCAACATGCTTGAAGATAGCGAAGGTTATCCCCGTTACTAATCAGGATTACCTGAATCTCTTTCTAATTACCGACCTATTGCACTTATCTCAAACATAAGTAAAATATTTGAAAAAGCAATACACGATCGTTTGCACTCATACTTAGAGAAATATAATCTAATATATGAGTTGCAATTCGGTTTTCGTAAAAAAGAATTCTACGAGTCACGCACTTGTTAGTCTTGTTGAGTTAATTAAGTCTAATCTAGATAAAAATAAGTTTGCATGTTGAGTATTTTTGGATTTGCAGAAGGCATTTGATTCAGCCAATCACAATATTTTACTAAAAAAAAACTTTGAGCACTATGGTATTCGAGTTCATGCAAATGGTTGGTTCGCTTCATTTCTAACCGGCTGTACCCAGATCGTGACGATTGACTCAGCTGACTCTGAGACCTATGACGTAAAGTATGGAGTTCCCCGACATCAATGTCCTACTTCGTAACTCGTCGTTAAAGATAACCCGCAAGTCCTTAACTAAGGACCTAGAAAGTGGGTATGTGCGAATCGGCTTACACTGAATGCCAAAAAGACTGACCTTGTACTTTTCAAGCCACCTCGCAAAAAAGCTGACTACAGGCTCACAATAGTCCTTGGAGGCACAAAATTATTTTTCGTCCCACCAGGTAAAGTACCCAGGGGTCGCAATTGACGAATTACTGACTTGGAAGCCACATGTCACAGAACTCTCGAAGAAACTGACCAGAATAGCTGCAATATTATCAAGGGTACGCCCTTATGTACAGTTCAATACCCTAAAAATATATTGCTACAGCCTATTTCAATGCCACTTGACATATGGTTGCCTCGTACGGGGCTTTGCTAGTGAAACGGTTCTACAAAGACTATATCGTACACAGAAACAGACGATAAGAATAATTACTTATTAGGACTATCACGCTCCGACATCAATCCTATTCACTAAATTGCAAATTCTTAAGCTTGAGGAGCTAATAGAACTAAACAGATGTCTGTTCATGTACGAATGGAAAAATGGTGACTTGCTGATGTCTCTGAAATCTCTCTTCTCTGTGCGATCACATTCTGGAAGCACAAGCACTGCCGGACGTAGAATGCTCCATGTGCCCATAACATATACCCTTATTTACGGTGGTCAGTCATTTAATGTCACTGGCCCACACACTCTAAGTTGATTGACTTAGGACGTATTAGAAAACGATTACATACAGATGCTTGTCGAACGTTATTCCTGCCTGATGAAGAGACAATTATATGTTATTGCCTTTGCCAAACCGCGTGACCCACATTTGTCATAAAATGTGACAGAAGATGTTGAACGATGCTATGTTTAACGTTTTTAATTATTATTAAAATTTGATTATACTCGGATACCTCTCTCAAGAAGCATTACGGGGACTCTTCAACTCTGATTAGCTTTGCTAAGAAGGGCTCCCCCTTCCCACTGCGTGGCGTATTTTCACAACTTTGCAGTAATTTTTTAACGCACTTTTGGGACAAGAGACTGTTGTTGTCGTCACTGTTGTTGTTCTAGCAACTGAAGATTAGGTCGAACATTTTTGGCTGTATCAGCAGCGCGAGCCCTGATTGACCTGTATGACAGAAATAAACATTTCATCATGGCTTGCACTTTGATGAGAAACTGGGAAGTGTCGATGGCAACAAGCTTCACATGAAATCGTCTCGCTTTGTCTCTATCATTCGCAAGACCTACGGCTCAAATACACCCACGGATTTGCCGCAATACATATACAAGATTGGATTGCAGGAGCTGTATCCGAATGTTGCGATCGCGCTGAGAATAATGCTGACAAAACCCACAACCATCGCTAGAGCTGAAAGGAGCTTCAGCGCATAGAAAAAGACGAAGACTTCCGACTAATCCGCGATGTTGGTTGACAGACTCTCTCCACACTGGCCACGATCGCGATTGAAAGCAAAGCTGCTCGTAAACTTGGTTCGAACGAGATCTTTGAACCATTCATCCACAGAAACAATAGAAGAAATTCATTTATGAGACTTTGTTCTACTGACATCACTTCGTTCTACTGTGTTTGGTCTGTCCAAAAACTTTCGATTTCAGTCATACAAGTTATGCAAGCCATGCAAGGTAATACAATATATTGTTCGTATACTAATTCCCAAGCATTTGTATTGGCAGTGCGGAGACAGGGTGGACCTCGAGGAAATTTTTTCGGGGAGGTGGGGTGGGGGTGCCTCAGACGGGCTAGCCACGGCCCTGGTTATAAAGTAAATTAGACCAGCAGTCATCTAAGGTCAGTGAACGATGTCTTTTTAAATCTTTAACTGCCTTAGTTTCATGTTCCTCGCAGCGTCGTGTAATTTAAGATCCTTGATGCGTTCCTTCCGGAAAAAACAATCCACCCTTCACGAGGAAGTGGTGTGACGAAAAGCATATAACTCGGTATACCCGTATAAGTGTTGGATACATATGCAATGCAAGAGCGACAGCTCGAACAATGGCGCTCAGATATTGTGACGATCAATACATTATCCGTATTAAAGTTTTAAAAGAAAAATCATTGAATTTCCTGAGCGACATGTCATGGACGAATACCAGCAATTCACTAAACGACATCTCATTGGTGACAATGCCAGCATTTCACCAAGTGCGTATCACAGATAAGAAGCCAGCACGTCACTGAGCGACCATGTCACAGATGAAATGGCTAGCTCTTCAATGAACGTTAAGCTGCAAGTAATAAAAGCCAGCGCTATAATAGCTAGGTCAAAATTACAATGCAAGGCTGGACGAAAAGAAGTGTTTAGCAATGCATACAAAACTCTACTTGGTGTAAACGCAAACTCAAGGAACTATATATATATCAGAAGCCATATTCATGCACTTTCTCTACCGGTGTAAAACGAATGGTTGTCTTTCATCTGTTTTTTCGTGTTCCAAAAAGGGTTCCCGGAGCAAAGGCGTGGTTCGTAACTCCACGCGTCGTCGAACACGCGCCAATCGAATTCAACAGCATGCGGACAAACATCGCTTAAAGGACGCAAATCCAGTAACGGATAATCGAGATCCGATCCCCTGTTCTGCCATAGGGCATCCATTTCTTGGTCATAGACCCCGTGAATAGCCACGTAATGGTGGCATAAGTTTTGGCCTTGCATAACTTCAGACACGAACCGTGCTGGAGGATCGTGATGAATTCGAAGATCAGAGTAATACAGGTCCTGAGAGATGCCAAGGTCCGTTACCCACAGTGCAATTTGTTGATCTGCCCAAGGGTGGCAAAGCATCAGCTCCTTGCTTTGACCAAGGAACTTGGTCACGATGTCTCGAGATATTATTATAAAGCTTTCCTCTGGACGCACGATGTGTGGCTGGCAGTGCATCCAACTCCAGATGAAGTTCAATTGAGGACCACGATCCAAGTCAAGAATGAGACGATTGAAGCATACCATCATGTCGTCATCAAGTCGCATAAAATAATCGAAGTCGTAGTGGTAACTAGCCCAACGCAGGTGATATAGAAAGCGCAGCCCAAAATTCACACCACCAGCAAGTGGCTGAAAATGGATGTCCTTGTGGAGGTCTTGTTCGGTAAGAAGACTGTCGCGTAGGCTAACGTCCGATATGACTCCATCCGTGAAGAATACGCATTCCGCCTAGCGGCACAGACACAAGAGAATCAGAAAAAACATAAAACGCTTCCATGCAACGCTGGATGAAAAGAACACTTGATGGATGCATTTGATCAAATCGCCGCGTGAAATCAAGAATCTTCCTTATTAACGCCAGTCAAAATCTAAGTGATACGCAGCGACCGCAACGCATACGCGTTAGCAGGGGCACTCAATAGGCGACCTAACTGATTTGGAACAACCTGATAGCATTCTGATGGTAGTACATACCTCTTTGTGAGATTGGCATTGCTTCCACCACGTGTTTCGGATGCTGCGTCTTCTCTCTACTCTCTGAGGAGCGGAGGAGACGATTACCAGAAGTTTCGTTTTTTTCCTGGACCCACTTTTCATGGGTCTGCTTCTTTGGAACCACCATGCCAAATACGACGCTTCGGCCTGGGATCCAGGATACAGAGCATCTGCCCCGGAGGCGTCATCGATGGAGCTATCAACTGTCATGCGTGTGGCAAGGCGACAGTCGAGGCAAGACGACTGCGAGAAGTACGCGATGAATGGTAGCTTCAGGTGTGAGGTACTGCTAAACATGTAAACCAGCTTTAGAACGACCAAAACCGACGCAGCCAGCAGGCAAGCGATTCTACACCTGAACTGTTGATTCCCCATGACCCTGGCTGGTTTTTCGTAGAAGATTCTGAGGAAAAAAAAATAACCATTTCTGTTAGCCGGCATGCTAAAGAAAGGGTTAAAGATAGTTACACTACGCTGCATTCTTAAAGGCTCGTCCATTCCGTCTATTTGCAATCAATGTCGCCATGTAAATTTCACAAAGGACTTTGCCATCGTAATTTCAAGATCAGCAGTATCATGTTTCGTCCTCACCAATCGCAACTAAAGGCCAGTATCCTTTTAATTAATAAATAACATTTAATCCTTCCCCAGCTTGCTGCAGAATTCCGACACAATGCCATGACAGATCAAAGCACTCGGAACATAGCGATGGCAAACTGCGTCCCAATTGCGAAAAGCTTTGTCAGTTTCGTCGATATGATTTTGAAGCAACACGTCCAGGTACTCCTCATGGTGCTCGCTGAAAAATTGCGTATTCACGACGATGCTTTCGAACAGAAGTCTAAGACGTGGTTGACAGAAATTCCTAATTCTAAAAGGAGAACATTCCTGGTGCATGGCAATACCTTCCAATAGCCTTTGAAGTAACACTTCTATACCTAATCACTTCCTCCAGGCTTTATTTTGGCGAAGTTTTGTAATGCAAGTTGCAGGTATAGAGTCTCCAGACACAAGAGAGGGTCAATAGCGTTTATATGAAGCTCTTGTGTATGATAAATGATGCAAGACGTAGCCTTTCTTTCCTCGCCTATCACAGAACGGAATAAATCTTATAACATTCGCGCAAAAGTGCAAAAACGTAATACTTTCCAATTCAACTCAGTACTCTCTTCGTTACACTCTTAGAAAGCAAGCATATTTCTATTTTCGCCGCTGTCTTGCGCAAAGACAGCTCTACACCGTGCTCAACAAGCAACAGTCAGATGTTTGTTCAGCTCAAAGGTCGCCTACCACTGCAAACATTCCTGAGAGTATTCCGCCTAAAAACCTATATTGAAAAATTCTTTCAACAAGAAATGCTACTGATATTCTCGTCAATATGCTTACTGTCTCCCTACTAGTGTAATCACTAAGCCGTAGCTAAACAAGACTGTTTCCAACGGAAATAGCGTCTGCAATCCCGCAGACGACATCCGATCACGATAAGCCTTTTTAGATCTTATCTTGAAAAAGGCGACTGTTATCAATTTAGGTGACAAGACAAGTCCACAAGCGATACGAAAAAAAAACTCATGCCAACATAAGACCGTCACTGGCAACAGCAGTTTATGACCACCGATGAGATATCCGCAAATTTGCCGACAACTTGCTTTACGTTTGAAGAAAAACAAAAAAAGAAATTAAAAAAAAAAAGAAAAAAAAAAAAAGAATTGATTCGAAGAAAAAATTAGTGGCCGTAATCACTTGACAAACATGAACATGTCCAGTTCGAGGTGCGAATTACTAAAAAGGTTTTGAAAACACTTTCCCTAACCTGGTGTGGCCCCGAGCACCGGAAAGAGAAGCTCATATCGCACACGCCAACAACAATTGGGGACACTTCTCGAGACTGGCGGTTGTTTAACCACCAGCACCAAGCAGAGCAGAGCGTTGCCGAAAATGCGTGAACATATGAAGTTACGAAAGGCCAGATCTTTGTACTAAACGTCTTCCTTAGAGCATCTAAAATGATAGACAAAAATAAAGATTAGCCAGTGTCCGAGTCGGTACGTAGCTCCGCATTCACCCCTGCCCAAACTGCTACTAGTGCCCCCTCTCCACGTCACAAGTCACATTCCAAGCAGTCACGAACGGCGCGCAAAGCATCGCGGGTAGGTGGGTAGTCGGACCAGCTCAAACGGACTTGCTGGTCCTGGAAACGTTTAAGTTAAAGAGAGAACAGCCGTAGTTGTGCAAGCAGGTTTCAATCGCTTAACTAGTCGGGGAAATCGCTTTTGTAAAAAAGAACTGCTGATCGAGTCTGCTAACAAAATTAGTCAGAACTTCCAAATGCCAAGCCTGTTGCTGGAATGATTTAGTCTAATTTTTGACAGGAATCAACGACTTTCTTTGTCTAAAAGGTCGTTAAGAAACCGTGATGAAAAAAAAAATTTTATGTGCAGGCCGAAAAAGATGCTCGACTAAAGTGCGTCATTGGCAGTCGCCACTAGTTAACCTGATCGCATTTCCAGGGATATTCGATAAGAATCCAGTGGCCGATTATAGTAGGCGGCCTGTGAAACAAGGCAATTATGAACTAACGGACTGCATTTCAGGACCACATGACACCGCAGAGCGTTGCGGAAGTCATTACAAGAAATCTTTTAAAACTTCAAGCCAAACTATTGTTAAATAAATGCTCGCAAATCTGTCAAGGAACGGAAAGAAGAAATTTTCACCTAGCGGATGGCATAAGAGATTTATCTCCAGGGTATAAAAATCCTTGAAAGAAAGAGCATGGAGGTAGGAATTCTACGAGAAAGCTTCAGTTCGTGCTCGGAGGTCAAGAACGCCGGGCAAGGTCGGAAACGCAGTGGGCAACTTTGATTCAAGGAGTAGCACGGATGTCCCTCTTAGTGCACGATGAAATGGGGCCGTGTAGGCTGCGCTCAAATTTCGACAGAAACATGGCCCGGTGATGTACTCCTGTATCCAAAGCAGCGATGCCGCTGGTTTTTGTGGCTATCCTCCCTGTTTTCCCCTATGGACGATGTGTTCGGGGTTCCCACCCGTTCCGTTGCCCGTTGACGAACTAAGTGAGCATCAAATAAACGGGGCGCTTTCTGTCTTTCGCTCACTGCGCAATTGGTGCTTAATCGACATCTCCGTTTATTTTAATCAATGCATGTCCTGGGTGGAGTTGTTTGACCCTGCTCTCCTCATGGAGGTTCCGCTTTATATTTATTTTAGCTATGTTTTTATCTAATTAGGTACCGGATATTGTATGTTTTTATCGTGAATGTTGTAAATCTTTATACGCATAAAAAGACAAGGGTTCGCCTCTATTGTTAATTTCAATGCAATTATGTATATATATAATATTGATATTCATGTGTGTCACCATGAAATATATTGACTTCAAAGAAAATCCTCATTTTACGAGCTTTCGACAAAATCTATTGTCATCTTCAGGCTATGAACAAA
>QQSS02002239.1:0-20129 GCA_003687565.2 Craspedacusta sowerbii | reverse complement strand
CTATAAAAACTTATCCAAATTTGTCCAAATTCGAGACGTAGAATGCAATTTACTCCGATATTCTAGAACTTCATGACCCTTGGGGGACCCCTAAATATTATTTATATGATCTAAAAAAAATTATGTGTTATAATGGGACCAAAAGGAAACTTTTTGGAGGGACTGCATCAGCAATTTAGAAAAAAAAATTTTTTGGGACACCCTAATATATATATATAGGTCGTGCATGTATGCCATTCTTGTCTTTCTCTATATATAGCTCTGAAAATCACGAGGGTAGAGGTGGCGATATAATCTAATCAATTTATAAACCATGTTTTTATGAAGAGCTTTATCTCACTAAGAATAAGCCAATCTACTTGTATGAATGTGAAATGATGACACAATTTGGAACGCAATCACGAAATCAATGACATATGTACAAATGAACGCCACGGCTATATAAATGATGAGCGCCCATACAAAACGTTTGAAAGAAAATTTAAGCCAGAAATCAAATCAAAGCCGAACAGTTAACAGAAGAAATGCAAGATACTTTTCGATTAACTCATCATAACCGATAACTGGTTTTGGTGTTGACACGAACTCTTTGCTTATCTTGAGCTATTGGACAGGAGATGGAAATATTTCATCGCAATTTTCCCAAAAGAACAAACGATTTTCAGTCAAAGCAGCTCAATCAATTTACCACACACAGACATCTCAAAGTCTATTTACCAGAGATGCCCATTAAAGAATGAGCAAAGACTGTAATTTCAAAGACCTCAAGGAACACACAAAAACACGCAAATGGCCCGATAATTATTAGCGTTTCAAACATCTTAGGCAAGAACCAAAACTGGTAGGCCTAAAACATACAATGCTCAAAAAAATAAGAACAACACACATGGCATGCGAACTTCACGCTTGCCGCGACTCCCTTAATACATCTGCTCAACCTATGCGGGGGAGGGCATGGTCCTCGGCTCACGGCGCTTTAACATCGGCTAACGGCGATTTAGGGAGGTTAGGTGTCTCGTTTTTAGTGGCGAGTTTCTGCAAAGAAATGTCCGCAGAAAATCTCGCGCACGATCAATTCAGACTGCCCTCCGAAACATCTTCGATAAAGAACCGTAAAACACGACAAAATTTCGAAAACGATCATTCTACGAACAGATGTAGCGCAAGCCTTCGATCTGGCTGATCGACCCAAGAGCGACTTTGAAAGATCCAGCCATACAATCAGCACGTCTGTACGTAATAACATTCGCCTCATAAAGCCACGCACTAACCAACTCCGCACCAACCGTACGCTACATGTGCCCTGGCCCTTGGGTTTAGGCTCTATTCTCACACGCAAAAGCAACACACGGCGTAGAAGCTCGAAAGAAACGCGCGCATTGCTGTCGGCCAGTCAGCACTTTGCCATAAACATTCGAATACACTGCATTTTGGTGGGTCGTTCGCACAAAAATGTCAAAATGTCTATTACACAAAATAATCCATACGATAACCTGTATAATAACAACTCTTCGTCCCATTAACACGATCAGTTATTTTGATGAATCATTAATGAACAATATTATCCCCGAAAGTGCATAATACTCTGTCATATACGTAATCCTTTGAGAAGACTTATGAACAGCAATAAGAAAGCATATGGTTGGCCTACACGAGCACATAACAATATAAGAGAAAGCGAATCTGTAGCTGGCTAATGTTGCATTCAGCGCGAGAAAAACTGGAGTAACACTCATTCGCGTCGCGGGAAAAACAGCACTCCTTATACGACGCAGTTCAGGAAAGAAACGCAAATTCTTCCCATCTTATGTCTCACTCAAAAAAGATGGCGAACAGGCCCTTTGGATATGCAAGGAGTCCATTTACATTTGAGGCCGATCCCAAACATCGCTGCCTACGTTGGCAAATCCAGATTGCGGAAAAACAAAAGTCAAGAAAAATCATGAAACGCTCGACGAACTCGGCGGGTCCAGGATCGTGAAAAGCTCCAATAAACTTCTGGATCCTGGCAGTCAGAAAAAAAGCAATCTAAAGAACACACGAAGATTTCTAACAACAACAACAACAAAAACGCGAGGAACATAAGCAACTAAAGAATCCATCAGCACGCCCTAAAGACAAGACTAAAGACTACTCTACAGACAATAAGAAATGCGAAGGTTACCCAACCACCAGTTTCCCAGAAAGGAAGCGTAAAACTCCAACACCAGGCTGCTGTACCAAAGCGTAACTCACTTAAGGACGCTTGAGCTGCGCAACTGATACACGGAAGAAAACAAAAATGCATTAAAAAACTCTCTGTTAATTTTACTACCTCATGATTATTCCAAATATTTCCAAAAACAAAGCGTCAATCTATGATGTGCATATAAAAGACATCACGCCGAAACGACACGAAGACTCTTACTCGGCGAGACTGCGAGTACTGCCATACCGCCAGGACCACCATCGAGTCATATAACCCGGCGTCATCTGAAAGGCAGCAGCGATTGGCGATCAATGATTCAGGTGTGGAAACTTTTGATGTGCGTGTTCATGCTGGAGCGCTGGGAGAAAGACTTGCCACAGAATTCGCACGTGTAGGGTTTCTCCTTCGAGTGGACCCGATCGTGAATCCTGAGCTGACCGCGAAGACGGAAGCCCTTGCCACAGATGCCGCACTTGAACGGCTTCACCTGATCCGGCTTGGCCGTTCGCGACGGCTCCTGATGCTCCGTCGTTTCCGCTTCACTTCCAGCCATGGTAGTGTGGCCAACCAGATTCGCAGAGTCTGCACGAGCTTCACGAAAAATAGAAGACTCTAAAGGCAATCCAAGCGACGAGCTGAGAGCATTGACACCAGCTGGTTCTGCAGAGGACACAGAATATCCATCGCCTATGTGCTGCACAGAAGGACCGAGTCGAGCATTAGCCGACAGCATGTGGTAATCACCAGACTGATGTCGTCTCTTGTGTTTAGGAGAGTATATCCTATGATTCGCGGGCCGAATCGACGAGCGACCGTCACGCGGACCTATTTTCCCTTCATTCGGCGAAAATGACGTAGAGCTTCGCGAGAGACCAGAGCTGTACCCTGATTGAGCAGCGAGCGGTAATTCCGCGGAAACCGGCGGCATGTAACAGTTCGCGTCAGACACAAACTGCATCAACACGCCACCTTCAGAGAGGCCAGGACCAAGGCTAAGACCAGAAGCCGAACTTACAGAACGAAACCCGCCGGCGTAATTCACGCGATCATTGAGACCGTTGCCACCGAATGGCGCCTGCAGCGGAGATGCCGTCTTCTCCCGGGCTAGCCAAGCAGAATCCAACGGCTTCGAATCAACCGGATCTTCCAAGACAACGCGCTTCTGCTTGCCCGGACCATCTACGACAAGACTTGAAGCATCTTTCCTAGCAGGCTCTCTCTTCTGCCGTACGTCGGACTTAAGAGCGTGCTTCCGCATGTGCAAAGTCAAGTTGCCTTTGTGCATGAATTGGCGATCACATATCGTGCACTTGGCATCAGCGTCCACATCCCCGTAACCGTGGACTTTCATGTGCGATTTGAGATTATTGGCATGCGTAACCTTCTTCCCACAGATTCCACATTCGAGGGTCTTCTCAGACGCGGGGGGAGGTGGAGTGCACCGCGCTCCCCCATCGTCTTGCTCAAAGTAAGCCACCGGAATCAAGGCGTCGTCTGCGACGGGGGAGCTGACTAAGCCATGCATGTAGCGGAGGTGCATGGTCAGGCCACCCTTGTGGCCGCAATACTTTCCACAGACCGGACAGCTGGACCCATCCGGATGTTCCACAGGGTCAACGCCATCCGGTTTTGTGCCGGGAAACGGTTGTTCAGATTGTTGTTGTTGTTGTTGTTGTTGTTGTTGTTGTTGTTGTTCATCGTCAACAAAATGCTTTAGCCTCATGTGTTTGGCTAGGGTGCCCTTATGGGCGCACAACTTCCCGCATATATAGCAGGCCAACTGCTTGTCGAAATCTCGCATGTCGAACGAATAGCGTGGAGTGCGGGATTCGTCCCCATCCTCGGCATGCACAGGCATAGGTCGGTCGACCACACCCTCCATTCGGTCACTTCCGTGCGTGTGTCGCATATGCATGGTCAAACCACCCTTGTGTCCACAAAACTTTCCACAAATTTTACAAGTGGAGGCGGCATCTCCTGAAGCTGACACGCTGACGTGTGCCGATTCTTCGTCAACACTGGAATAGACGGATTCGTTTTTTAACTCAAATAAATTCGCGTTCCCCGACGCGGGAACCATCGTGACATCCTCCGCAAGAATAGGTTGATCCCCCTCCAGGCCGCCTAAGTCGCGGTGAGAGTGACGCATATGCATGGTCAACGTACCCTGATGAGAGCACTGCTTGCCACAGACAGGACAAGAACACAAGCTACCCCCGTCCAAAGTTGCGTGCATTTTCACGTGCGCCAAAAAGTCTTCCTTGTCAAGCCCAGACTTTCCGCAAGTGCGACACTGGAAGCTATCTTCTAGAGAGTCATCCTCGCTTCGTGCGTCAGGTGACGGAGGGGCTACTCGACGGGCGGGAGAATCAATCCTTTCCGACACAGGGGACCCAACGCCGCTTCCATGCGCTCTTTCACAGTGCCTGAGAAGAAGGTTCATATCGGTGAACAGGTCTCCGCACAGGCCGCAGGCGACACGATTGTTATTGTCACAGGGATCCGGATAATGACAGTCGGAAATGCTGCTGTCCAAATCATCAGCGATCCCGTGCGACTCACACAAGGCAGTATATCCACCCGTGATTGCGTCAGAACCACCGTTAACGTCCACAAGTGTAGCGGAAGAGGACGAGTCATATGCAGCTGCCTTCAAGGCGTACTTGGATCCAGTTAAAGACCGTTCAATCTACGACAAAATGCGCAAGCTCAAGCTTTATTCACGTGACGATACATCGCGCTAGAAACAAATACCCTAAGGCTTCAATTAAACGCGAGCCATGAACTGAAGAAAAAAAACAACAACAACAACAAAAAAACAACAACTCAAATGTGAATTTAAAAGCGGTTGTGACCACCTTCATAGAAAGCCCGTGTTCGAACGGTCAGCAGCGGCCACACCAAGATGGGAAAGCAAGACATACTACACAGAGGAGGTCAACTAGAGAACACAAAAGAAGTTAGGGCTGTCCCAAAAGCCCCAATATTTCAAAAATCCAGCAAACACAGCGTTTACACTACAACCTTTGTGAACCAAAGGAAATATTAACATGTCGGAAAGATCCCGCATTGACTATCTTAGAACTAAGGCCATTTTACGGCAGCGGACATGGTTTCGCTAAACTTGAAATAGAAAGGCACTGAAAAACTCGACATAACCTATTCCAGGCTACATCCATGTCCTTTTTCATTCTTCTAAAAGAATTCGGGCACACTACATCGAAACAGCAACACCAACAAACCCGCGTAAAATTGGTCGAACCTCATTAACGGAGGCGTTTACTCCACCATGAGCTGATTCCGACGCTATCACAAACACGGGTGGTGGGGATGCAGCCCGTTGAACAGATCTCGAGTCATCGTGCTTGTCCTGGTAACAATTCAAACGATTGTTTATCCTATCGAACTTCTGCTGCGAGGGCTCATGGGTGTGGGCTCCTTGATGTTCAGGAAAAACGTCCGGATCTTTGTTGGGTAGTTTATCGCAGTATGGTCTAGGTTGCAGGCATCTCCGGCTTCTCATTGACGACGCAGACTTTTCATAAAATTCAGTTGCTCGCAAGTCTTCAGAACGGTCTACGTAAGCTGAATTTTCCTTGAAATCCGTCTACGAAAGAAAAAACCCAGCAGACATTATGGAGCGATGAAATAGAATATCGATAACTCCGAGGTAAAAAAAAAGGTGTAAGTGTGAAAACTACCTAATCAGTTAAATATATTCATTTTAATTTTTCGCAGATATATTTAAATAAATACCAACCAACCAAAATTATCCTTCCACACACACATATATATATATATATATATATATATATATATATATATATATATATATATATATATATACATACATAGATATATGCATATATGCCTCTAAATAACATTTTAAAAGGGTAAAATTCGAAAAATGCTTTTAAAAACACTAATAGCGGCCGCGTCAGTATAGCTTGGTGTTGGCCAAAAACCAAGCGTAAACTTTGGAAATACTTGGTCACACCTAACATGAAAAGTTTTGCATAAGGAGAATCCAGATAGGCAAACATCAACATCCATATGTTTAGCAAACAACCGAAAGCACTTGACAAAAAAATAGGAAATTGCAGTGGCCTAATCAAGATCATCATTGAATTTCCAGACAACTGTGAACTATGCAAACACAATCGATCGCGACTACCTATAATCTACAACAATCGCGAATAATGTTCAAGAGCTCTACTCAACGACAAATGTGCTACGAGTCAGACCTTTTTCATGCTCCAGTAGTCATCAATCAGCTGCTGATAGAGTGGCTTCAGATTGTACTCATCCTCCCACGTTTCATGCCATCTCACAAGGTAACAAAAGGAGCCGTCCTGAAACAAGGACAGATCCGACAAACTTTTATTTGCCAAGCCGTAACAAATTGATAAACTAGACTGAAAGATATACCTAATTTGAAATACTTCATCGACTTCTAAGGGTGTAACTGTGAAATACATACCAGCCAGTCTATAGGGGCGTCAACAAGCACTGCACGTGCATATATTGCAAAGTGGTCCGTACAATATCATGAACATTTTCCAGTAACTTGACTTTGCATCAACTGCAGGAAAAACATTGGGACATACCTCGGCCATCGATAAAAAACTTTCGACACAAACACAAACGACGCAAGCATCTGCGAAGACTAACGAAAAGGATCATCTGGTCTATTTTACCAATACAATTTAGCAAATTGCACTGAGGATATGCGTGATGATTCGACACTACCTTTGCCAACAAGAAAAATTCGACAGCCTGGCATTTTACAGCTACCAATCATGTTAACCCATGTGAGTAAGAGTATAACACGGAATTAAATCTTTCAGAGTTTTTCCTAAAATCTTTTCTTACATTTTAATCTTAGATCAAGTCTCACTAAAAGGAAAGAGAGTAAGCAGTTACACTTAGATGGAAAATACAGTGCATTCCAACAGATTTTGCCTGGAGTACGTCAAGGCTCCATTTTAGGCCCCTTATTGTTTTGCATCTTTATAAATGGTCTCAAACTATTTATTTTCAGAAGTGAACCTTCACAACTTTGCAGATGACAATTTGCTGTCAGCAAACGCACATAGCCTAGATAATGCAAAAAAATATCCTAGAGGATGAGTCCAACGTAGCTCTTGACTAGCAACCCTCAAATGACATGATACCCAATCCCGAAAAAAATGACTGTGCTAGCAATACGCTGTAATCGATGGCACAGACATGATGCCAAAGTAATGTTTCTCAGAATTTAAATAGATAGCAAACTAAGCTTTAACTTGCACATAAGGATAATCTGCAAGGCTTCTGCTGCTCAACTAAATGCCCTAATCAGTAAAACACACAACAAATAAAACAAAACTACAAACTTCCAAAGCCCTTTCTCTGTACATAGCAATTTACACCTATCGTGACCAGGCTGTAAAAAGCATATAGCAAATCAGACCTAATGTCACCAATCTTTTAAGTGCATCTAGAAACTTTGAAAAGGTCAACAGGCAACTACCTTTTCTAAGTTAAATTCTAACAAACATACTTGCTCAGAAAAATCTATTTACTTGCTTCAAATCTGATGAGCTCACCAAACGAAGTCCACAATTACATAACTTTGATTAGGCAGGCTAGTTCATATGATAAAAAACTATATTATAGCTTTAATTACCTTGCAACAATGCTTGGGCTAAAATGTAACTGCAATACTGTTAATAGAATACCACTGCTTACAAAGACCCAATATTCATGGAATTCTCACTACCCTCAGTATCAAACATTTTACACAACCCCCAATGTTAATAGGTCACTAATTGTAGTAAGACAAAGCAACCACGAATTGATCAAATAATTCTGGGTGGTCACACAATAATCTACACACAATGTACTGAGAACAACTGGACTGACATATCAGTTTGTCTAGGGAAACAAAGATCATTCTATGCAAGAGGCTGTGGTGAGCTGTCAAATGTTTTAATAGACAATCACCACCACAACTAATATTTGGTTACAACAAATGTCACATTGCATTGAACATGTGGATACAGATTTGAAGCTTCATTGTTTTGAAACTTGGCTGCTCTAATGGAGGTCAAACATCCAATAATAGGAATCACAAGCAAGAACTGCATGCATTTTAATGCCATAACAAATTCATACTGAAACATCAAAAAGGAAGTTGGAGAATTAACAATGTGCACAATCACCATACCTACTGTTACCTAAGCTTAGTCTCCAAGTTGATGCTTGTCATATGCAAATGCTTAAACAAGTGAAAGTGGCAAGATGTCCACGCAATCAGAGTTACCCAACATTATGCAATTTAATCACCCTTTTGCAAAACGGTGTTGATACACAGTTAAATGAATTCCTGCTCAAAAATTTCAGTTACCTGTTCTCTACGAGAGTCAATTATTCGGTCTATTTTTGTGTGCATGCTCGCAATATGCTTGTCCTTTGGTTACAACCACTTATAATAGATGCCAAAACTGCATACCAGTAGCCTAGTTGGCCCTAAAATAAAGAACAAGGCATACAATAAATCTGGAATTTTATTTTTTTCACATACCAGTTCTACTTACAGAACAATTTTACACATCCAACCAGATCACCTTTTCCAAATAAAGGTTAGCAGAGGAATCCTAAAAATTCCATGCAAGAATTGACTGTCCTCTTCTTCTTTTTATTTTGAATTTGCATGGGAACTAAATAATTTACTTTGAACTTAGAATAATGGCCATTTCATTACAAGTGTTAAGGGTCACCTACCTAGTACTGCATAAGATGACCAAAACTTAAGAATGGTAAGGACAATGCATTTAATCTATTACATCGTACTTCTACTACTTATGATGCCACAGCCTAAAAGAAGTGCCTGTTCCATTGACAAAGGCTAATTTTTAAGAACTTAAAACAGCCAGAGAAACTACTTCGAATTCACAACAACACACAGCCTTAAGCATTCTAGAATATCCTCATGTCTGTGCAGAAGCAATGAGTTTCTATATTCGGCCTTATTTCAAGATACGATAAAAATATGAAGATTTCTTGTCAACATCATTTAAAAGATATTTATAGATATTTACATAGATATTTAACGTCTTTTTTAGGATGCGCAGAAGGCACAAACTGATAGATTTTATTGAAAGTAACTATTTAAATTTGCATAAGCCTGCAGCAGTCTGAAATGGCACAAGATAGACGATACTGCAACAAAACAACAGCATCCGAAGCACGCCAACTAGTTACCAATGGTTATACATATACACAGGGTCAAACTCTTATCAGACCATTTTTTGGTCACACTTCCCGCGTAGAGGTTTAGGTTACAACATGAGACACATACTAAGTAGAATGCGGCCCAACAACTATTTGAGGTCAAATTTTCGTACCTTGAACGCTAATTACTCGCTTTGGCACTGTTGTAACATGGTCCAAAGGACGGGGTCATCTTATCAGATACTGTCGCACTTTGGTCGCTTCCGTTGAACTGCAATATGCGGTCTTTCACCGTGGAACACGCTGAGAGGCCGCAACCTCACAAAGACTGTAGTCCGGAATTGTATTCACCTAGGCCCTTGGCGGAATTGTAGGAGGAAAAAGTGATCCCCGATTCCTTCTTGCACGACGTTTCATTGCATAAGAAGATTCATCATAAATACACAAGTGCTCCACAATTCAAAGAAAAAAAAGGTTAAGGAATAATTAGATATTGAAATCAGTCATATATTAAACATGGATAGACTCCTTCATAGCCAAGCTTAACGGATCAAGGAGGTAACTCAACTATTCTCTCCACATTGCGATTCAACCATTGTGCCTCAGCTGACCCTAGCCTATGGTCCGACATCTAACCACTGGAGGCTGCTATTTAATAATGAATACTTGATATCCCGCAACTGCATCCCTTATGAAACATCCGCATAAGGATAGCCTTGAATATGGTGCTCCATGCAAAGGCTATCAGCCTACTCGGAGAGTCATGCCAAAACTCTCAATGTACTATTACTAACCGGACTAGTGGCAACTTACTATATGGTGTGTCATATAGTTTTTGCAATTTTATTTTTGTCAGTTGGCGAATTCCCCAGCAAAGAAAGAAAGGGAGCCTCAAACGATAAAGGAGTGAAAGAGACTTCAACCACTATTCTTAATTAATTGACAACGGTGTATGAGCATTGGAAGCAGAAAGTTTATACCCAAGTTCCTTTTAGGTGCGTTTTATTATATCAACAGCTTTAATTAAGACACACACAAGCCGCCAAGCACGCACACCCCTCACACATGCACACACTCACATGCAAGCACGAACGCAAATGCAAACATACACACGCACATACATACAAACGCACATGAACACGGATTCACTAATCTATCACAGGAAAATTGAATGGTATGTCAGGAACAACACAGAGCGTCCAATTAATCCGGTATTAACTAGTGGACTAAAATTCTTGGTGAACCGGTCAAAAATTACTATACACTTACTGTGTGACTTAAACTAAATTCTAGAGTCTTTTAAAGAGACTAAAAAATAATTTTTTTTAGCAAAAAATTAAACTTCTATATGCAAGCAATCCTTTTGTGAACGTTTTACTCGTTTGCTGCTCCGACTGCGTATTTTTTGAGGGACTTTTGTCATGGTGTGGTTGATAATGACACATAAAAGGAAATTCCCTGTTTGCAACTTGTTCCTCTGCCAATTTCCATTTGACAAACCACTTCCGTAGAACTATAATGAAACAATTACGAACTTTAACTAAATAGAGCTAAAAGAAATTCGCGAACGACTCCTCTTTATTACTGTAAATGATGTCCTGGCAGATAAGTACTTGCTGACTGTGGTCCGTTGGGCCACCAGTGGAAAATGCAGTTTAATCCCTACACATCTAAGCAAGTAATCGAAGTTAGATTTTCTGTACTCTGGAACTCGAAACTCCGGAGTGCAACCACATTTAATGGCCTCCCTATTTCTAGGCTATATTGCACCAAACATATTGGTTCACTCACGCTTGACCTTTCCAAAGCATATTTGCGAGGCCATCCACTCATTGATATTCCGTGAAAGCCTGAATTCGGTTTCCTCTATGTTCTTGGAAATATGCCAACGTTCAACCTGCACATAAGCAAAAGTGATCGGCAAATCAAGAAAATTATCTGCCAATCTCGCTACTGCCTGTATGCGGAAAGATTTTTGGAAAACTTTTATTTGACTCTTTATACTCTCACCTTTAAACGCACCATTTGTTGTCAAAATGTCAATAACCAGGAGGTTTCTCAATTAATCAGCTTCTTATAAAATCACTGATACATACAAGTGTGACGAAAACTTTGACGAAACCAGAGTCTTTCTTGACATCTCAAAAGCTTTCGATAACGTTTGGCACTAAGGTCTTTGTTATAAACTTGAATGCAACAGCATTGCTGGTTATTTCCTTCATCTTCTATCAGACTACCTTTCGAACAGAAAGAAGCGCGTAGTACTAAATTGCTTGAAGTAACCATGTATGCCAATCGAATCAGGTGTTCTCCAAGGTTCGGTACAACCACATATATTATTTGATGGCTTCTGTCATTCCAGACTTGACAGCACCAAATACCTTGGTTTTTTCCTGGACTCACGCTTGACCTTTTTAAAGCACAGTCACGAAGCCATAGTCAAAGCCAGAAAAGGCTTTGCAATCTTCAAATATCTTTTTAAAATTGTGAGCACAGACCTCTCGATCTATCTTGTAAGATGCATGTCCGACATTACTTGGACTATGGAGACATATTATACTAGACGCAAGGCAAGGTCCTAATGCACCACTTAGAATCAGTGCAGTACCAAGCTGCCCTGGCAGTATCTGGCTGCTAGAAAGGTACCAACCTGGAGAAATTGTACGAAGAGCTAGCCGGGAAAGTCTGGCACAACGTAAACGGTACCGATGTCTCTGGTACTACATGACTCCTGAATAATTTGGTGAGCACATCAGCGATAAACCTACCCTTAAATATCCGTTGAGGTCAGCAAGATCTATAATACCGACACATTCATAGACAACACGATATCTAATGAGCTTCTTCCAGTTCTGTAGCGTATAGTGGGAGGGACTCGACCCTGCTATCCGTTGCGCTCCAACATTAGAGCTTTTCCAAAGCCTTTACTCGGCTTCATGCGTCCTAAAAAAAGACATCATTTTGGCTTAAATAACAAGGAAGGCTTTGCATTATTTAAGCAAGATTCGCATAGGCTCTAGTGACCTCCATGAACATCGCTACAGGCACAATTTCCGATGCAACGATCCGTTTTGCTCATGCAGACTTAAGGATGAAACCACGGAGTACTTCTTCTTGCGCTGCCCTGCGTACGTTGAACAGTGTGCGATTCTTCTCAGCAAGCTGCGCGCAGCTGTGAAAACAGATCTTCCACACCTACGCAATATGAGCTTTCGTGATCTCTTGATGTATGTTAGTAAAGTTTATGATATTTCCAGAAACAGAGCCATATTGAACACCACTAGCGTTCTTGAAAAGCCAGAACGTTTTTGAGAAGTCAGGTCTTACGTTACTGTGATCCTTGAATATGCGCAAAAAAAGGGCGGATCACTCATCATCCTGCGCTCAGTCTTATCCGCTTTTTTTTGGATATTTATGGTGTGCGTTCTTGTTGATTGCAACTAGCTGCGTGACTATTTAGAAGTGAGGTGGGTGAGCAGGGTGAAGGTGGGTACTTTGTCAGCTCTTCCTTTGCCACCCGCGTTACATTAATTTGAAATGCACACATCCTTATTTTGTATAGTGAAGGCTATATTGACCTATGAAGAAAAAGTTGTTTCTAGAAATTAATCGTTATTGACTCTTTATCCCATGTCTCAGTAAGTTGAAGTTGAAAGTTTACTTAATCCCCAAACTGAAGTTGGGAACATTTTTTGAGTAAACTTTATAGTCCATTGGATGCAAAGCCGGATAACTAAAGCTAAACTGAAGTTGTGAGAAAAGTTTCTAGTCCATTGTATGCCATCCCGCGGCACTAAAAGCTGAAGTTAGTGAAAATAAACCGAGAGGATGAATCTTCTACTAAAGAAGATCCTTATCTGAATCCTGTTTCTCTTCCCAATTAATCTATAAAGAGGGAAAAAAAGACAAGTCCGAGATACAAAACTTAAGAAAGTGGACCTACAAAGCATATGAAACGGTAATATGAGTAACAGCTCTTCGTTTTTCACGGTTATCCTCTTGTATACACGTTTTAAAGTATGCCGAAACGGTACCGTTTAACAAACCAAATTGCAGCTTAATTAACATTAAAAGCTGCCTGTTCTTAGTATATGTGCGAGCAAACTAAGAACGGACTAGGGTCACAGGCTACACCTGACTTATCATGTATTGCTCCATGATTGAAAAATGAAGTTCCTCGTTGCTCAACATCCAACATGACTCGGGACCGAACTATCTATTTATGTAGATATTACACCTTATTACGTAAATTGCCTGTGTGCGCAAGTTCATTTTTATATAACAAGTTTAAAAAACAGGCCAAAAATTATCTGACAAGTACATAGATTCTATAAGTTTTGCAGACGTGAAATTTTATATTTTGGAGTTGGCTTGTCGTGGTGTCATTGTATATAAGGACGGCAAATGTTAGAGAGAAGAGAGAGGTTTACAGGTAGCGCTGAGAATATGTAGTCTAATCGTATTTCGAGCTTTCGTTCTAGTGTCCACAAACTAAAGAAGTCTACACGGCTATTTCTTGCTCATCCGCGCCTTCGCGACAACATTGTGCAACCCAAACTAACTAAGGATTAGGCAGCAGTACGACATCTCGAGACGGAAGCCTGTGTGTCCAAGCCAAGTCTGGCAAAGCTTCATGCAGTCTGTAAGCACAGACGACAAAGACCACAACACATAACAAATCACGAGGTACACTCCGAATGATCTAGACGATAACTTACTTAGATGAAATGAGTAAACTGGGAAACCGATATAGCATAATGCCTATTGCCTGCAAGCGTTTTTACCTATAACTAGGGCTTTTGCAAGTGATGCAGTCAGTTGCTCTTGTCTATAATTAAGCTAAAAATCAGATTGAAGCGGAGAAACTTGTGACCACTTCCAAAGAGCTGGATATGCACGAGGCGTACTTACAGTTCAGTGAATACCTAGTGTTTCTTTTTTCCATGTATTGGCAACGCCCTGTAGCTTTAAAAATAATTAGACGCTGGATTCGAAAGTTTTGAATCCGTACTTAACGACTTTGAAATTTTTTGGATAGTTTCTTCAAGTATCGACTCACGAGCTCAAAGCTTATAAGCGCATCAGTTCCATGCAGCTTTGAGAAGAAAGCGCCCTAGTTTTTAAAGTTTACACCCACCGGTGGTTAAAGCAAACCTTGATGGTTTGGCGAAAGAACTATCCGGTGTTTGCTGGAGTGTCCTTGATTGAGTGAGGTTCGCCAATTTCATTTCGTGAACCATACCATATGTTTCCACCACATTCCCGCGGGTTTCCCGCGGGTTCTGCCTTTCACGTCCTTTTTACACGAGCTTAATGTTTACGCATGATGTGCATGTGCAGTTGCAGTTTCCTTGTATGAGTTGATACTGAAAAATGGTTTGTCGCAGCTTGTCCGGAACATTAAAACGAGCTCATGAAACACGTCATTAATGTGGTGGATATTTGGCGTTACGTACTTGCCGTATAATCACATTAGCCAGGCATCGTGTAGCTTATCTACCCATGAGACTATGAGAAAATGAGACTATATAAGACTATTTAAGACTATATAGACTCAGTATAAAGCAAGAAGGAAAGCTACTTGAAAAAATTACACATGGTCGATGTCGATACTCTTAATTATACTGTCATTAATTGTGCACCTCTTACAAAAGAATTTTACGTTTAAAATCGTATTGAGAGTTAGTCAGCCTCTCCTGCTTTAGCATCTTATGTTGTGCTTTGCTTAGCAAGAACATTTAGTGAGGGATCGTATCGCTTCGAAGTCGTCCATTTGCATCTTCCAGTTATCTACTGAGGTTCTCAGTGTTCGCCTAGACTATTCAATGAATTTCACCGTTGTAATATCTATAATATCTGTTATACACATGTTGTCTAGGTGTACTTAATTCAACTCACTAACGGTTTCCTTGTAATCTTTGACATGTCATGAGATGTCCACGTGTTTTTCTGGCATATTTCTTGCCTTATTTTGTAAGAATTAAAAGTTAGTAAAAAGTTAATAAAATATAGCTCAAGAAATACATAACAAAGTGTACAGGATATTGCATCGCTTTGAATGGCATATATACATCATTATACTCATTATCTCATCTTATTTTGGCTTCGTAGAAACCAAAAAAAAGAAGCTTGGAAGACATGAAACAGGAATGATAATCAATGCCCTTATTGTGCCGCAGACTACAAAGTAATATTAAATTGGAGTTTTGAATCGTCAGCATTGTGGTGCTTAAAGATTGTTCCGCCAAGCTCCCAGTCCTGCGACCAGAGGTATTGCTCGTGAAGTGCTCGCCAACTGAAGCGAGCTCGCTACTTCGGCAGAATGCAGGATATATGGCGTTTTTATGGTGCCAGAAAAATATCCTTGTGCAGAACTTGTTTTTTATATATTTATATATTTACATTTTTTAAATGACCGCACCTTAAAGATACTCGGATTTTGCAAACATCGACTTTTGTAAATTGTGCCAAGTTCCTGGAAATACCTATATAGAAATAAATGACAATTTGTGTCATGTTTGGTTTTTCGGGTCGATAACCTAACCGATTAATCGGCCAAAGTTGAGGCTTTTCGACTGATTACGGTAGTGAATTGATTTATAACCGATTCCCCTCTCCATGGAAGCTCCATGTATGACTCCATCAAAGGGTGCATCGGAATCAAATGCGGGCCCTCGTGCTATTAGGAAGCGCTATGCTAAGATGTCCATGTTTATAAAGGGCTTCCTTCCGGGTGTCGAAAGAACTGGTAAATTCCAACACTTGGCCGACTTCAATTGCATATGCTCATGTGATATCAGCTGCATCGTGTGGTATTCAATGCTATTGGCTACAATAACGTTTCAGTAATGCAAGCACATTTCTGCGTGAAGTAACTCAAGTAGCAGCATGGAGAGGAAGGAAGTGGTGTAAACAAACACAGCGTGCATATCGAAGCCGCGGTCAAGCTATTGATTAGGTGAATCGATGAAATAGTGAATATAGTAATGATATTATGATGATACTTCTGAATATATTAATGACAGGCTGTGTGGGAGGCAGTAGCGACGAATTTCAACGCCAAGGAATGCTTGTCATTTAACAACAGCCAGCAAGGTTAAGGTCAACAATGAAGATTAACATAATAATATTTGCCAGGAGACACAAGGCCGCTTGGATGGATGCGCGTTCTCCTTGAAATTGGGCCTTTGCCCAGAAAGTTATATTTTGACGAAAGTGCTTAGTAATAAGAGCTAATGTATCTGTCTCTGTTATAGAAATTATTTGTCTATATGCCATTAAAGTATTCTGAGATGATTCAGGACAGAGGATCATAAACAAGAGATATTGAATACAATTGTAGATTGGGAGGTTGTTATGTTTGCGTTCCAGAACCGTGCAAATTGCCACTAGGTAACGGGAGTTAGTATAATAATAATTGTGGAGCAAGAGTTGATACAAGTCAGGAAACCCACGTTGGCACGAGTCAATGAGGCGAATCGTTCGTACGTAGGTCATCAGCTTGATGCGTTTAGGCAGCAGAGGGTCCACGCACTCAGTGATGTCAGTCTGATATTGGGAGAAAGTAGCTCACCCTAGATAACACGAGATCAGATGACGTCGAGCGAGGGGACTGTCATGGATTGTTCCATGATTGGACAAGAAAGTTCCTGGTTGCTCAAGAACCAGCATGAGTCAGGAACTAACTATCTTTTTGTGTACATATTAATTAAATCGAAATATATTTTGGGGTATCTTGACACATTTATGTGGCAGTCAGAAAATTACCTGACAAGTGCGGAGATTGCATTAGTGGACGCTTTAGTTATGGCAAGGTTGCATATAAATGGCGATGGTATTATGATCAAAAGAAAGTAATAGTGATTGCATCAGCAGTAGCAGAAGAACCAAGAGAGAGTGTAGAGGTAGCGGTTACAATACATAGTCTAATCGCAAAACCAGTTTTCTTTCTAGTGTCCCCGAACCGCAGGGACATTCTCAAGGTAGACTTATATGAAAATGGTCGAAGTGGACCCGTCTGAGAAAATTGAATTCATGTTTTGAAGGCGATGCACCGATGTGATTGAGGCAGGTCTTGAAACATGAATGTAAAACAGAAAAGTCACTGGGCATGGGACATTCATGTCGAAAACGATAACCGCGAAGTGGCATGTCGCCAGGAGAAGACTTGGAACTCCCCATCCGTTCTGCTTGCCTTGAGGGAAGAAATCAACGTAGATTTGATGAGCTTCGAGAAGGGGGAGCGTTATTATGACACGTTCCTCATTAGCTGCGGTTTAAATTTTTTGACGAATTTAAGAGTTCGAGCAGCCCATATTATAAATTTGCAAAACTAAATATATACGAAGCTTATTTCCCATTGGAAAAAGTCATTGAAATCGCGGAGTAAGAAAGCGCTTTGGAGCCTGCATGAATTGGTCCGAATGCAGATCCTGCAGGGGTCTTCCTCTCGGCCTAGCTAGGTTAATACCATGCACGAGCCTCCAGCAAAGCGAAACACATCTGGTGATCTTTAGGGCATGTGTGAACCAGACCTCCTAACATGTATGTTCATATCGCCGAGTACAGATCATTGATGGATAAGATCAAAGGTTATTACTATTATTCAATTATCCTTACGTACGTTTCGTCCCGGCCAAGGGACTCGTCAGAGAACTTTGGTTGGAGTCTTAACTGGCCAAGCAACTGCTTGGAGTCTCATTCAGAATTTCGAAAACCCCTGGAGACCTCGAGTGCACCGCCTCACGAGAACGTAAGCTCTCAAGTGAACAGTTGTACGAGATCGTCAGAGTTTTGGCAGCTTGCCCCCAAATCACTTGAGCATTGCCCGCTGCGTTGTACGCGGGAAGAATCCATTGTAAATAGTCAAATGGCTAGCCATACGTACTTTTCGTCCCGGCCAAGGGACTCGTCAGGGAGATTTGGTTGGAGTCTTTACTGGCCAGGCAACTGCTTTAATGCTATTACTGTTATTGTTATTTTTGTTATTATTATTATTATTGTTGTTGTTGTTGTTATTGTTGTAGGCAACCACGAATGGTCCGATTCAAACTACATCGCTGATGGAACTGCATCAAACCGTATTTGACCGCTTCTTTGAATCGCTCCCATGTTTTGCTGTCGACTTGTCAGAAGTGAATAGCGTCTGGTCAAATTCAGTCAACATACACCATATTGCCAGGAAACGCATTCACGTTGATACTCGGCGGGTTTACATCAATCGCATCTCGTAATTACATACGATACTGTGCATGGTCCTGTTTTGCTTGTTTATTTTATTTATATCTAACAGTGAGCCGCTAAATTGCGCTGGAAAATCATCAGCCCGGTGTCAATTTTCCGCCATAATGCCATGATGGCTTCTGCGGAGGGATGTGGGCGTTCCTACCCAGCCAACAAAAAGGCATCTTAAAGACGTCTTTAAGACATCTCGCGTGAATAAAAGAGACGATTTGAAGAATATCTTTTGTTTTATCTTTTTTGGTATCCTTTGAGATGTCTTCTTAAAGACGTCTTTAAGACATCTCAGAAACACGTCTTTTAGATATCTTTAAGAGGTTCTGAAACGTCTTTTAGACATCTAAAAAAAGACGTCTCAAGAACGCGTCTATAGAATGCCAAAAGCATCAGTTCTAGCAAAATCTAGAAGGAAAGGTCTCAGATCCCCTTATGATCAGGATGTCTCTAACACGAAATATTGCATCTTATAACTAACTTTTTGGGATCTTCAAAACCTCCACTTAGACATAACCAACCATGTTTGTAAGAGTTTCAGGCGCGCATTTGAAGAAGAGGCGTGCTCGACGGGCGTGGTTTTAGTTGCTTCTTCTCCGCATCTCAACCAGAAAAAAATCAGTATCAGTATCTTCAACGCATAGTCAACTTTTGAGCGATACTTTATCCCACGTGTCTAGTAGAGCGCGGTAGCTCCGAATACCGTAGCAAAGAGAAGCAATATGCACTGAGCTGCAAAAAACTATACCTTCAAATAAAACAAATACAAAATAAATTTTGTACTTAACAAATGGCACAAATGCGAATCAAATTTTAACAAAAGAGCGCGTCGGAAACCGAAGTCATAGACTCATAGTACAGTGATCTAAAGATAAAAAGCAACATAAGTAGATCATTTTATCAGTACTTCGCAACACTAATATTCATCTTCAAAAACCTTGGGAGGAGTGTGTAATTATGAGTTATTCGAACCACGCTACACAGCTAATGCAGCACACCATCGATTTCAAACAAATTTGATGCGAAACGTTTTTCAGTCAACAAAATCAAGAAAGTACCTTGCCAATACTGGCTGCAGTGACACAATATTAACATGATCGACATACACACCTGACCAGTGTCTATGCTAATACTTACTGTGAAGCAACTGTCAGCTCGCAGCTTGAAGTAGAATCCAACTTTCCCTTTGCCGGCTTTCCCCTCCCGACTCATCAGTGACATGAAATGCTTCAAAACATAATCTGTATGTAATTGAGAAACTTTTAACCTACGCAACTGGGAAAAAGAATAAACATCATGATGGTAAGTAATTTTCTTGCTTTCTGAAAGTTAAAACCAAAAAATACAACAGAGGGGAGTATAATCTCCAGTAAATAAATAAATCTTAAAGATATCTCTAAGGATATCTCAAACGCGTCTTTTGCCTGGCGGGTAGGATCGATTGATTGTCATCCTTGTTCTTGAAGAGCTGATGATCTTTAGATGAGCGAGT
>QQSS02002238.1:0-82941 GCA_003687565.2 Craspedacusta sowerbii | reverse complement strand
AACCCCAACCCCAACCCCAACCCCAACCCCTATTTCTCAGCAAAACTTATAATAAACTTGTATCAATTTTTTGATTATTTATTAGACAAAGTAATATAATTTAAAATTGGCTATTTATTTCAATTTTGGGGTTGAAAGTAATTATGCGGTTTAATAATCATTTAATTACTAAGTGTTAATGTCCATTAAATATATTTTGCAAATTTTTATAATCTACGTTGTGTAAAAAAATAGGTCTTTTATACATTTTTTAAAGCCTTTGGCATTAAGTTTAATTAATAAATTAAATCGATTTAATTTAAAACCAAAACGGTCCTTATCTCTCTCTTACTAAAATATTTAATTAATTAAGCTCATTTTTATAAACTTAATTGTTATACAACTCGAAGGCCATAAGGGGCGGCTGTGCTCTTGAAATTATTGTAAAGAGCGAAAATGGAAGCTTATAATTATTATACCTCTAATATTGAATACTAAGGAGTTAGATTTAATGCAATTGCCCTCCATAAAGTATCATGACCGCTACAAATTTAACTTTTTAGTTAGACATAAAGCTATTTGCAATCACCACGAATTTGCATTCTCATTAAATTGCAGAACTGTAAGCCAACAAAAGTCTTGTCATTTCGCTACTTAAAATTATAAGCCTCCATAACAACCATGTAAAAGCTTTTATTGATTTTATAATGAAATTAGTCCCTTAATTTAAACAGCATCATCTTTGAAATTCAGGGATATATTAGATGATCCTCCGTCCTAAGCATCACTGATAGCTGTTACTAAATGCCTGTTTTTGAAAGGGTATAGATTTTAATGATGGCTTTTTTCTAACATTCTTCTAATAAGCCGATTGGAGCCTGTGAAAACTCGCTTAAATTATTTGATCATATAAAAAATCAAAAAAATTATCAAATTTTGACAAAATGCTATTTCAATTTTTAATGGCAATTAAGTAAAAGTTATTATGATTTTAATAAATCTCCTTTGATATCAGATTTAAATTATTGAAAAGCTACTATAATTATTGTTTTTTGAAGAAATGCACCAGCCTCCACCCTTACCCCATTCTTATTAATACTTATTAGGCCTCCTACCTGCTCCACACTGATATAAGGCATCTCCCACCAAGCTTTAGTACTCTCTCAATCTAAAATAATGCAAGAAGCTGATCTTATTATGTAACCATATGATGTAATACAGCAACACATATTATTAAATCGAAAACACCATTTCGAAAGGGCAAATATCTGCAATCTCCTCTAATCACTCTTTTGCTTAAACACATTTGGGAAGATCTTTACAATCCGAAAGCAATAATATCAGGGCAGTTTTATTATATATATTTTAAATAAGGCCCATTGCCGCAGCCTATATCTAGCAAAAGGCCTTTGTTTGATTTTAAAAACTCTAAGACTGGTGGTTGGAGCGGGTTGCTAAATTTATCTCCTTCTTTTTAGTAAAAATCTCTAATATACTTTTTTTAAATTTAAGAAGCAGTTAATTTTAAAGATAATCTTTCCACGTAATAGAAATTATGTTTTCTTTAAATTTTAATATTCTTGATTGAGTCACATAGTTATAGAAATGTGCAATTGCAGTCTGGTTTAGGCTTGGTCTTACGGAAGGTTAAAGAAATTCTTCTAGATCGGTACTTTATCTTTCCCTTTATAATATCAATTTTTCTTCCTGATATCTAATGTCTCCATCCGTATCTGCATTATCCTCGCATTACTAAACAACCTCTCATCTTAAGTAATATTCGCTTCCTCTAATCTTTTCTACTAAAATCCATCACAACATCACTAAGCATACTTATACAAGCCAATGGCTATTAGAAGGGGGAATGTTGGTCGCAATGGGGCGGTATCGAGTTACCAGGAGAGTAATCATTTACAGTTATTTGGTCAAATTATACTTTCTATTAAAAGCATAATTTAGATACACGAGTGTTAATAATTTTTAGAATAGGAAAAAATAAATTAGCTTTGTCAGCCTCAGGTTAAATAACTCCGTTAATAGAATAGTCGAAAGATCTACCGAAATGTTGTACCCTCCTATTAGATAGCTGAATCCATTTCCTCTTATCAAGCTCCTCTTGAATTTATTTTTCTTCCTCCTCACTTAAGAAGTCATTGGTGATCATTAAACCTGGCAATTCTTGATCTTATTAGCAATTACCAATCTATATTAATTTATGCTTCTGGATAAGTTGTAAATTTGTCTGGAATATTATTATTAGGGACCTATCAGTCCATATAAATCCAGATTATTTTGATATCAAACTAATCTAGGGAATCAATAGGATATTAAGTTTATAAACCATGCAGTAAGCCACTCCGGGAATCATGCAGACTTGCTATTCATCGAACTTAAACCTTTCGATTAACTCTTTTCGTTAGTTGAAAGTGCCTTTACCAAATGTAAAAAATATGGCATTATTTCCTTCACAGGGATAAAAATCAATCTAGTTAATTCTAATGGTCTTAAGCGCTTGCTAAATTTTTTTGTTGATAAGAAAATCTGGATCACTCTTTTTAATTTTGAGTTTCGACATAATTATTATGATATCACAATAAATCGTGCTCGAGGAGCTAAGCCAGACTAATTTGGTGACTGTTAATTTTACTCAACTTACCAAAAATTTTAGAATAATCCAGCAATTCATAGACCATTTCCAAAGTTTTTCACTGAGTATTCTAGTTATAAGGGATTTAAAACATTTAGAAAAACTTAGGGAATCTAAACGAATAAATGGGTAGTTTAAAATCCAAGCAAGACAAGGATATTGCTTAGCTTAAAAAACTATCATTAAACAAGCTTTCGACTGGTTCTGCATAAAAGGAAAAGAATGTAACTTCGGGGGGGAATTAAAAGGACACACCCATGAGTCAGGCCTTAAATGAAGGGAGAATAATAGATAAAGCGGTTTAAAAAGCAAAAGCCTAAATGGCCAAGATGATACCACAGATTGATCTTAAATAGGTTTAGGCCATGATGAAAAGATAATTGGCAGGATATATGCAGATAAATTAAAATAAAGCAGCTATCACTTAGTTGAGATCATCAATTATCAACATTCAAAAATATAAAACAGACCTGTCAGATTGTACATTATTAACTAGTCGATAAACTAAATAGAACTTCCAATTCTCTCTAAGTGAATATGCAAGCCTTTGAATCTAAACTATCAGATGTTTTCAACAGACTCTTAAACCTCTAGAAAGTCGATTGGCTTCCTTAGATCGACAAGATAAAGTAAGAAATTTACCTTAATAATGAATAATTCAAAAAAAGCTTAAGGAAAAAATCTTAAATTTCTGATCTCATAAAGCTCTAAAGCATGTTTATCTAAATGTTTGATCACACTCTCAAATGGATTATGAAAAGAACTGCTGACAAAAGTTAAACCAAAAAAGCACTTGTATTCTTATAAAAAAGAATTAATAAAATTCTGTTGCAGATGCTAGGCTGCGACACTGATAATTAGAAGGATGCATTGGTAGCTACAACAAGTCTTAATTGGAAATGCATTTCATGCTCTAAAAATTTAGATAAATTCTAAGGTCGACCCGACAAATACAAACCTCAATCCGTGTTTCCTGCTAAGGACAGTAAGCCTGAAAAATGGCCTGGTTTTGGTTTGGGATACCATTCAAAAGTCGAAGAAATTGTAAAGAAAAGAAATATATAGCCCAAGTATGATGAAAAAGGTAGAATGATTCAACCGTTCGATATGACTCGAGAGGTCAATTTAGCTTCATCAAATAATCTAAAGTTGAAAACTCCTTAAATTTAAAGACCCACTACTGCCAAATCTCCAGGAGCTATTACAGGTGGTATATAAAGCTGCTTCATGAAGCATTACGGTACATCCACCTAAACAATCCCCAATTTATTTTCCTATTATTTTACACACATAACGGGGATTGCAAAGCATTTGCGTCTCCAGCACAACTCTAAAGATGTTTAGTAGCTAAAATAAGTAAAATAATAGGAGAAGGATTGATTGAAATTAAATTATTATGGAAAATCTTTCTCCCCGCACTATTCAGGTTTTTGCGCTTATCGGAATTCTCTTTATGCTCAAAAAACTTTACAAAATCCTCAAATTTATTTATTCCTGCGCTCTTAGACCTCACCTGGATTTCAGTTTAAGGTATGGAGAGGGGTCTTGGGTTGCAGTAACTGGCTCTACTGATGGAATAGGAAAAGCCATTTGTACATAATTCGCTAAATTAGGTTTCAACATAGTCCAAATTTCAAGAAATAAGTAAAAACTTGAAAAATGTAGCTAATAACTTAAAAAACTAGGAATAAAAACAAAATAAATTATCTGTGATTTTAGGAATGGGAGTGACATCCGAATTTACTAAAATATAATGAAATAGATTGAAGGCATTGATATCTCAGTGCTGATAAATAATGTTGGTGTAGACGTATTGGGAAAATTCAAAGATCTAAAAATTGATTAAATTAAAAATGTACTAGATATTAATATTTATCCAGCTACATTTTTAACCAAAGGCCTAATTTCTAAAATGGCAGGACGCTCCAAAAAATCAGCTGTAGTTTTTATTAGTTCTTTGGCAGGGTAAATTCCGCTTTGCATGCATAATGTTTATTCTGCGTCCAAAGCTTTTACAGATTTTATGGGAAGATCGCTAAGCTATTAATAATAAAATATTGACTTTATCTCGATAAACCCATCTGAAGTTACAACACCAATGACCTTCAACAAGAAGGACTTTTTTTCAATAAGTAGTAGTGATTGCGCGAAAGGAATTCTAAACGTATTAGGGAGATAGCGAAGTAGCAATGGACATTGGTTTCATCAACTACAAGGAGTCCTGTATAAATCTGTTCCTTAAAGTCTTTATAATCGCATTTTCAGAGATTATATTGCTCCTTAATTCATTTCAAAAAGAAAATGATTAATCATTTTTTAATAATTTCCAGCACTCTTTTCCAAAAGCTTGGTTACCAAAGGCCTGCAATCTTTATTTCGTTCAAACCTTTTTTGTCTTAGGGGCATTGTGCTGACATAAGCATTGCCTTCATATAGCTAAAAATAGCTCTACACTTACTTGGGACTTTAAGTTCTTGAGTAGCTTACAAATATAATTCTAAAGTGGCCTGGTTTTACTAATTTTGCGTATCCTGAAGAAAAACTTGATATGCCAAAATAATTTAAAAAAATATGACGAATTGTATTTCCTACTCTGGCAAATCTTATGTTGATTATAGTTATTCCAATAATTTACTAACTTCAGTTAAATTTTCCATCTGAATTTCTGTTATTAACTTAATCAATAAGGATTGCCCCTTTGAAAACTTAGTTTACCATTATTATGGTAGTTTTATTAATTTTTCTATGGAGGAGGATGAGTTAAGTCTGAGAATGATAGGCACCATAATTTTCAAATAACTTTTATCATTAAGCTTTAAGACTAGTTTTGTGAGCGCCTATGCATTTTAAGTACTGACTTTGTTGCAAGCCATAATACAGAGACTTTGTAGATTAGGCTAGCAGTGCTTTCCTGTTCTTTTGATCAAATTTTAATGAAGATATTTGTTTTAAACTTAAAAATATTTTTGAATTTCATTTCTTTATTAAAAGTCCATTTTTTAAAGGAGATAATCAATCCAATTTCCATTCATAAGAATTCCTAGCCGAAGTGCATCTCTTTTTTAAAGCTTGTTCCACTCTCGCTAAAGTAAGTCTTTATAACCTGTACCACCATTAGTAAACACTAAAAGTCTCATGTCTATCTTAGTCAAGTTAGAATGGCCCACCTTTTTGCAAAAATTATGTGATTTTTTCATTAAAGTTAGATGCATACATCTAGCTTAATTATTAGCCGGATCGTTTATTAAAGCTAAAGATAACTTGGACTGTGCCAAAACTAGATCATTTTATTTAGCAGCAAGAGCTGCTAAATAAAGTTAGGTGGATTTGATATGGATGTCTGAATGATTCCTCAGACTAAAGCTTTTCGCTAGGAATTGATATTAATTTGTTGTTTTATATGCCATTCTCAAAACTCTTTAAAACGGAAATTTGATAAAATTTTAGAGCTGGGTTACTTCAGTTTAAGAAATGAGCTGTCTATCTTGATCACTTAGAGACTAATTTGACAAAAGCTTAAGGCAGAGGTCGTTTAACTTATTCACTATTGATTTAACCATTTTCATTTAACTTTGGCCTTCTCCTTCATTTAGCAAATCTTTTAGAATTTTTACCAGTAAACTTTGCTTCGACATACATGAACTACACTCCATAATCCCTAATTCTGCTGATCTTCGATTTTAGTAAAAGTCAAGGGAAACAGACTAGCGCTGATAATATATTTGAACTAGTAGGTTTAACATCTGAAATAATGCGCTTTATTTTAATATTTTAGCATTACCCAAATAGGCGAGTGCCTTTTCTATAGCAGTCTTAAGGATTAGGGTCTTTCGAGGACCTTGTTGCTTGATTCCTACAAGAAAAAGAGTAACAGAGAGTCCGAAGAAAGGCCTAGGATTATTGCTATTAACTTCACAGCTTTTAAGAAATAGCTTGATTGCCTATAGATGATATCCAGTCTTCAAGAAGTGAAGGGCCAAGTGATCAATCGCAAACGTGAACTTATTAATAAAATACATTTTTATCGATTTTAAGACTCTTTAAAAATGCTCCAGTTTTTGCTCTAGGTTATGTTTACAAGTAACCGTAAAATGAATACAGAAAGGCGTTTCTTGGGAAATACTGAAGCAAATTCAGAACTTTACTTTTTTAGATGTCAGCTCTCCCCACTCGAGTTTTAACAACTAAAAGGTCTTCAATTACTTACTAAATTAAAGCAAGGTCACGTCCTTACTTAAACTGTAGCTATTTGATATTACCATTCTGCAGCTATTAAAGTATAACACCTTATGTAATCAGATAATTTTAAGCAAAGCTAATACATCCTTGGATTATGTGATCTTAGGGTACAAAAATAGACTTGAGAACAAGAAGCTGAAACTTCGCCCTAAAATAAGTTTTATCTGAAGTTTAGTAGTTTAGAAACAGTTAAATGTCCTTAAACTTCTGTAAGACCTGACTCTTCTCAAGATTATTTAAACAAGACAGTGAATTGTACAGCATCTATAACACCAGTCCCAGAGTCACTCCTAACAATCTGTCTCCCTTCTATTTTTATAAATTTTCAGCTAGTAGAAGAGTTTAGTATGCTCTGCTTTGTGCCTGGACCCACTCACCTAAATAAAAATGTATTGTGCAAGATGTCATCCGTTATGCACCTGCTGTCTCCCAATAGCAAGGCTAAAGATTTATAACTGTGTTTGCATTAATATCGCTGTTGTTAAAAATCTTTTTAAGGAGGGATGTATAAGGTCCAATTTTAAGAACAAATTATGGTCCCTGCAAGAGAGGATACAATTTATCAGCGTCGGATAGGGATTTAGCGGCAGACTCCAACTTGCCGAGATTTTTGTATAGCTAGGCTGCTGTGAGCCTTAACAAAAGTTTACGCTAAGCAGTTTATTTCCTATAATATTCTTTGGATATAGTTGGAAAAATTGATTAAATAAAATTTTAGCTTAGCTGGAAGTAGTCTTCATAAAGTCTTATTTCATTCTGATGCACCAAAAAGGGCACTTCCAGCACTCCTCTCTCTGTACCCTTTTCGATCGGAAGCATGTACATTCGAGTTTAATTGTTATAGTAAGATTAGATTGCTCTGTTAGTGAATAGCTAAGCTTAGTGGAATGCAGTTCTTCTAATCAATAGAAGGGAGAGCTGGTGGTTGAGCCAAAATACACCACTATTTTAACTGTAATTATTTTTTATGAGTTTCTAACCTTTTTCAAATAAACAAAGTTTTATATAGCACAGGTAAAGAAGCTTTAATAGTCCGTGCTCATTGATTTTTCCACTCGAAAACTCTTATACGAGGTTTAAGCACTATTGATATTTTCCCTAAAGAAACAAAAGTGTCCCTTTCATAATTCGTCCTCGAATATTACTTGGATCCTTCATTACAACTAGGTCAACCAGTTATTTTATTTTGGACAATTAAAAGTCTGGCTTTAATATTTCAGTTATTACTACTAACCTCAAATAAGTTGCTGCTTCCTAATTAGAAGCAGGTATAATTTTGGTTAGATCGAAAGGTCTCGAAGTAGAGATAAAATAATTAGCCTGAGCCAATTGGAACTTGAAATCGTTAGGAGAGGCCTATAAAACTCGATCAAGGATTGATGCCAAGGGAATTTGCTAATCAAAAATTTTGAAAAGATTGGCCATACGCATTAAATACAAGAAGTAACTTTTTAATATTTAGGTTTATGGTTTTTCGTTCCTTACAATTATATCCTTTAGATGGTTTTTCATCGCCTACAACTACTGTCGGTCCGAAAAAGTATCAGCCCCCAAGATCGCCAATAGGTACTCGAACATAACCACATTAATACCCTTGCATTTCAGGTCTCTGATTGACTTTTTAAAATTTTGAAGTAATGTCATTACATTTTTATGATTATTTTTGTGTTGCAAAATTCTGATTGGGAATTGCAAAATATGTTAATTCAATTAGTCTTGGATGTAAGTGTAGCTCTTTTCTGTGTTGAAAATTGATTCCTGTTAGAGCTGATCAAGGATGAAAAATTTGTCCTCATAGGGGGCAATTTCTTTGGGGAAGAATAGCCTAATAAAACGCAAGTAGAGCTTGCTGAGTTAAATAGTTCGGATAAATAACTAACCCCAACTCTGACTGTTTTTAAACTTACTTTGGATATAGTAAACATAATAATTGGTCCTATCTTTGAGATAGCCCCCTATGAGAAAGTCGAAACACTAGATTATAATGTAGGGCCGACATGCCTCCAGCGAAAGACATTTTATCTATTGCAGCATATAGGGCAGGAAGACATCCGACCATGGGAATTGAAAGCCCAAGTTCATGATGTAGAATCCCAGCCCGTCAATTTCAGTCAGCTATATTCTAAAGTGCTAGATAGCTGATTTAAATAATTTATTCAGGATTGGAATCGCATTCTCATCTAATTACTTTCCTGTTAGGAAATCGAATTTCCCGTCAAACTATTTTCGGCTCATAAGAAGCTTTATTTATTCTGAATAGGCTCTGGCTACAGCCCCAGTGATTTTGTTGATATGCTTGTTGTCTTTTAAAAGTTGTTGAATTACATCAAACATGTGTCTCTCACTGTAATTTTCGACAAGCATTCCCAAAGCTTATTCTTGCTGTCTCAAATGTTTGGCGGGGTCCAGCTTCAGGATTCTTTTAAGGTATTAGGCTTCTTATTACAAATTCTTTTTTTTATGGCTTATTTTGGCCAAAGTAATCAAACTGTTGACATCATCTGGCCTAATGTCCAGAACCAGGTTGAACTGGACTTGTGCCTTTTACAAAGAATCGAGTTTAAAAAGCACCAAGGCAAGCAGAAGACGCACATCTATAGAAGTAGGGAACTGAGCTAAGGTGATTTATGCGAGCTAGAGTGCATCTTCTAAACAGTTGTCTTTAATGAGCTCCTTTAATTTTCTAAGACTTTTCACAAGTTATGAATTCATATCACTTTCTAATTTGCTTATTGATAAGGCCTATACGGTTTATGTTGAGATCCCAATGGATATTCATTTTCTAACTGTATACTTTCATCAGTTTTTCATCAGTTCTGTCCATCTCGCGCTTTTCTTTAGTGTGCTTGCTGTTGCTCATGCTCAAGTACGACGCCTAGTTTGATTCCATAATCCTCAAGTCCAAACCCATTTAGGCAGATTGAGATTTTTGATGCTTGATTTTCCTTGAGCTGCGGTTTACTAGTTTTTTCAATTTTTAGTGATTTTCTAATGCAATATCTAATCTTCTAAATTACTGTCTTTTGTAATTCCTTTTGAGAAAATTATTTGAAGCTGCCTTAAGTTTGCTCTCAAACTTTTTTGAAGGCAGTTCAGGACTTTAAGTTAGCTTGTTTGGTTTGATATTCAAATTTATATAATCAAGAGCATCTCTGTAAAATGCTCTTATTTAATCAAGTTCGGCATCGAGGTAATTAACCTAGCTGTTGTGCAGGGTGGTACTAAGCATGGGCATGACATTGATGCGGTTTTTAAAAGGTTAGAGTGTGCTGAGTAGACTATAAAAGTTTTTTATTTTCCTCTATTGTTAATATCGGGACATTTATACGTCTGAGTCGTGGGTTAGTCCATATCCTCCTGAACAAATTCTCATAAACTTTATCCGCTATTACATGTTACCCACATTCGATTAGCAATAATTATTAAGCCAACTATTCTAAAACTCATGCAGCTTTTCAAGTAGTTGATCAAATTGCCTATCTTTGAAGTCTTCTTATACAGGCACACACTCTTGCAGGAAGATTTTTGTTTTGGATAGTTATTAAGCAACGTTTGATTAATACCCCTACAAGATTTTCTTTTAAACGGGAGTGGATGCATATTTTTTGCAAAGAAAGTCAAGCTCTTTAATTTTCTATTGCAAATTTTGTTTCTCCTCTAACAGCCTAAATTTCTTGATATTTGGTAATTTTAGGGGTCTCCTTTGATTAGAAAGCATTAAATAGATCGTTATAAAGTATGAATACTCCACTCAATCCCCTCGGAAAGGAAAACATCAGGCTCTCTCGTCTCAATTCTAATCTCTAAAACCTCACTCTCAATTCTCAAGCTCAACTCATCAAAGTTGCCTAAGAACTTTAAGCGACTCGAGCCCGTGCACTTCTACTGCTTAATTAAAGAGATTATTTTCGAAACTAGCTTAGCAAAATGACTCTGGAAAATCGAGGGCTTATTTAGAGTCTAAGCCATTAGCGTTCTAAGTACTAAATTTCTCAATAACATATTAGTGAGCTCCATTAAAGAAAATAGGAGTTGTAGAACTTAGTCGTGCTAAACGAGGAGGAGATAAGGTGTCTCAGCTAGCTAAGCTCCAATTTGAAAGGATAGTTGTAAGGACAGCTGGAGTAGATGCGGCGACTGCTCTCCTTGTAAAGAGCCTGCCAGTAAAAGGACTTAGCAATAAATTAGCTGCAATGTCTGTTAGAGAAGAGTCAATTTGAACATAAGAACAGCTCTATGCTAATATAAAAAGAGCAGTTAAACAGGAAACGCCAACTTGATTAAATATCTTTCTAGCATTCTAGATTATTACAAGATTTCAAGGGGCTGCAGCATTAAAATGCCCAGCTCATCGCCAAGAATCAGCACTTCTCGCAAGTCGAGCTCATGCTCAAAGCCGATAATTAAAAACTGTTTCAACAGCTCTCCTAAATTAAAGCAATTAAATAGTAAAATAAAATTTCCATCATCGCAGTCTAATCCCAAAAGGAAATAGATGCTCGGACGATAAAACAACTCAGAGAGTAGCTCAGCCTAACTACAAATTAGATATCAGCTCTAAGGCTGCAACTGGATTAACAATCGTCATCCTATTATACCCTGAGGACCGACTTTTAAAGAGCCTAATCTAAATTAACAATTTTGGCTTGCTAAAACAACTCCCTTAAAGTTTAATTAAGTAGGAATATCTCCTAGCTCCAAAAGCTCAAGTCGATGGAAATGGATTTCAGATTTATATAAGATAATAACAAAAGGATGTCAAACTAGCTTGAACTAGCAAGATAAACACTCAGCAATAATGCTTCCCTTATCAAATAACTCGAACATAAGCACTCCGAACTTTGCAATGCTCTGATGCAGGACAGAAAATAAGCGATCACCTCGACTGCTTAGAAATAGGATTTGGGGAGACATTTATAAAAACTAAACCAAGTAAACGTCGGGTTAGCTGAATAATTGAACACTCGAGTATTATAATTAGAGAATATCAGAAGTAACAATTGTAGACTATAGAATTCAGTTAAGGAGCTGATTGAACAGTTGGCCTGCAAATAAGCTTAAATAAATCGAATCAAGAATCAGACGTCTGATTAAGCCTGCTAGCACGCTAAAATGGTTTTCAAATTGAAGGGATAAATATGCCAACTTAACAAGGATCTAGAAATTTCAGAATAAAACCTCAAGAGACAAGGCTATCGATTGTCCGAAACCCAATAATAATTAAAGGGGATGCAGTAGCAATACAGGAGGCACAACTAGTAAAGATTAGCTTTAAAAGTTCAGCTCTAAGCTAGCCAATAGCAAAGCATAAAAGTCAGCAAATAGGCAGAACGTCTCAATAGTGATTTTCATACTCTCTCGTTAGAATTAGTTAAGGCTAACTAAACGATCAAAGCTAAGCAAAAGCTAGAAGAAGCTGAACAAGCTAAGCTTGAAATAATCAAAACATTGCAGAGAAATTAGTCAAGAGAACTCCATTAGCTTAGACAAGCAAACGATTAACTGCAGAAGTAATTAAGGAGGATGAAGAATGAAGTCTCAACGCTTAAAAATAATGAATAATAGCTGCTGCAGAGAAGTCGTATGAGCGAGTAATTAAACGGGAAAAACCATTAACTCGCTCAGAGAGTTAGAAAACTATAGTAGCAATTACGAAAATAGAGGGAAGAAAATTAAGTTTGGCGTAAAGAGTTTAACTAATGGCAAAGAAAAATCTAATTCATGAACGATAATTAATGACTGTTTTTATTACATACAATCATGGACTCCAAACTCATCATCGACAGAGCCACTCAGAAAGCCTACACTAGAGGCAGGAAACTTGGTTCGGGCGGATTCGCAAGTTGCTATTAGTTGATCGATTGTAAAACGAGGGATGTTTATGCGGCAAAAATTATAGCTAAATAGGCCCTTTTGGACAAAAAAGAAAGGAAGAAAATGTTGCACTAAATAAGAATCCATCGATAACTTAACCATCCAAACATAGTCCAACTCCATTCATGCCTTTAGGATAATTAAAACGTCTACATTCTACTCGAGCTTTGTCCCAACCACACCCTTAAGGAACTACTTAAACGAAGAAAAAGACTATCCGAACTATAAGTTCGCGTCTACTTTAAGCAAATGGTTAGTGTGGTCCAGTATCTCCACTCACTCGGAATTATCCACAGAGATATAAAATTAGGTAACGTCATGGTAGGAGCTAAACTTTAGTGCAAAATGGGTGATTTTGGGCTTTCGACCAGGGTAAAATAAAACAAATTAAAACACACTATCTGTGGGACTCCAAATTACATTGCTCCAGAAATAATATAGTAAAAGGGGCACAGCTTTTAAGTTGATATTTGGAGTTTAGGAGTTATTTTGTATGCTCTGCTCTACGGCAAACCTCCTTTCTAGAGCTCATCGACTTAAAAGACATACGATAATATTATCAAAGTTCAGTTTACTTACCCCTCCACATATCTTGCTTCCTACTAAGCTAATGACCTTATTGAAAAGATACTTAAAAAATAGCCAGAACTCAGGCTGAAATTATCCCAAATACAGAGGCATCCCTTCCTTAACCCCCCATATGAAATTCCAACGTCACTTCCACTTTCGAGTTTGGCTATTCCACCAACAGGACTTTAGCTTTGCCTTGCCCGTGAATAAAATCTGCTTGAGTCAAGAGTCGAAAAGAACTATTTTTAAGACTCATAATAAGACTTTTTCGAAAACAAAAGTAGAGCTGTTTATTGCACAAGAATAATAAATATGGAGTAGGGGATCGCTTATTAACTAAATAATGGTGCTGTTGGAGTGCTTCTTTATTCCGGCGGAGGAATCCTCAAGATCCCCGGAAGGCCTCTAGCAGGAGTAGACGGGAAATAATTCCTTTAGCCTGAGGATTAGTTGTGTATTCAAAAAGTAGCAAATTCGTTTAGATCAAAAAAAATAGACCCTTTTCTCAGGACTGATGTGTTTGCTTCCAAGTACATTAAAACCACAGCAGGAATTTTGCTTAAGCTTAGCACAGGGATCTTTTAGATGATTTTTAACGACGGGTCTTTAGTTGCAGGCGATGTGTTTGGAGACGGCTTGATGATCTTTTTGGACAAAAACGGGAAGGATAGTGCAACAAGTGGTTCTTCATTTGAGAAGCGGATGAAGGCTTTGCGAGAAAGCCTAAAGCGAGTTTAAACAAAATTAGGAAAGTGAAATTGTAACTAATGAATTTAGAATAAATCGACGAGGAGGTCATTTAGAGATTCTAATTGCTAAAGAAGATCGGGAGCGGGGCCTATTCGCACGTCTGGAAGGTGCGTTAGAAGGCTACAGGATAAACATTCGCTCTTAAAAAGATATTCGACGTGTTTAGAAACTTCAAAGATGCTATTCGTACATTTCGATAAATAACAATCCTAAGACAGCTGGAACACCCGGGAGTGATTTCAATAAAAAGATTTTTCTTTAACTAGCAGCATAATAATTGTTACCTGTTGCTGGACTTCATGGAGTTTGACCTCAGCATAATCATAAAGTAGGCTGTTAACAAGATAAGGGCAAATGCTGGACTGCCACATTAAGTTCGTGATTTGCCAGCTGTTGCATATCCTGAAATACTTTGAGTCAGTTTCACTTGTCTACCGGGATCTTAAAACTCAAAATGTGCTAATCAATTCCAACTCTCTTATTAAAATTTGTGATTTTGGGGCAGCTCGAGACTATGATGTCTCTACAACTCCTAATGTTGGATCGAGATGGTATAGAGCTCCCTAAGTCCTGCTAGGGGAGTCAGCCTCCCCTAAGTCTGACTTGTGGGGTGTGGGATGCATATTAGCGGAGATGTTCACTGGGAACGTGTTGTTCTCAAGTCCGAGCGTTGAGGCTCAGCTGCAAAAAATTATCGGAATAGTAGATTTTTAATTTTAATAGCTAGTTTCATACAACTTGAGGTAGATTTAGTACATTAGGACCTTGAGTCCTGTCTGCGTAATGAGCTTGAAGAAAGTTCCTTCTTAAGTGCTCTCATTCTTGAAGCTGATCTTCCACCTCGAGCCCAGCAAAAGGGCCTCTATCGACTAGCTGCTGCAGCATCCTTGGCTTAATTAGTATGAGCTATCCCATTAATTGGCAGACCGATAAAACATATAAATTCCACAAGTAAGCAGCCTGGCTTAAATAAAGAGTATACTTTTACAGCAAGCTTAACCTATTCAATCAGCAGTAAAATTAGCTTATAGACAACCTAAGAAACCATTTACTTCCTACAGCCAAAAGCATATGGGCTAACCCAATTCCCGGAATAAGAAATCAATTAGTTATAAGACTGATATGAAATCAGGTAGTCTCCGTAAACCAACTACCAAGTCTCTATCCCAGAAGAGCGAGTCGCAAAACCAATCGAAACGGACTGTGGAGATCGCTCCGAGCATCAAGAAGACCAAGGCTCTGAAGAAGAAGCGACTGCAGCCCAAGGTTTAGAAATAGAGAATGAACCTTTAAGTGTATTTGAGTAAAATCTAATGATGAAAATCAAGAGCGAGTGCTGTGAGTGTAGTCGAGGAGGAACTCCTCCTTTTCGTTGGGCTTGAAGGTTACGAAATCCGGGCTCTCATTTATCACAATCACCGGCTGTTCTAATGAATTCTTCTATTACACTTTCTTTCCATTCACAAAGAGTTAGAATTCAAAATACTTGCTCTATCTCACCATCACCTCTACCTCACCTTGGAAAAATTTGTACTAGAAGCCTAACGAGCTTACGCCTTTGAAGATGCAGCTGCCGTTCAGAATGAGTCTACGTTTCATGGTGAAGTAGGAGGCGAGGAGCATGACCTAGATGATTCGGTCCTCGAGCCTGACAGCCCAGGTGATTAGCTGCTTAGACCAATCGAGCAATATACCGCAGTTCTATTTTTTATAAATCAAAACCTTTTACATGAATTGGTCACCCCAGTCTTTCACCAAATTTAAAAACTTCATTTAGTATTTCGACCACAAGCACCCTGTCTTCCACACTCTTTCCCAACTCCCATCTCACGTCCTTGTCCCAGCCTCTAGAATACTCCTGCTTAGATCTCAACTCAAGCTTTGCGAAGAGGGCAAAATGGCTTTTCTGCAAGCAGGCGATTGCGCATAATCTTTCAAAGAGTGTGATTAAAATTCTGTCGTAAAAAAATTGAATTGGATGAACAAATGGGCTTCAATTATAAGCAACGGATTAGGAAAATAGGTGGTAAGAGTAGGAAGGATTGGAGGCCAATTTGCAAAGCCTCGTTCAAAGCGCTAGTAATCTGAGGGGTTGAATAACTACTTCGGAGACATGGTGAACTCACATGATAGAACCAACAGAGCCATTAATTATTAAAATTTATTAAAGGCTTTTGAATTATCAGCTGATGTTATCAAATTTCTTCAAAAAAATTAACCAGCAGACCACCCACTCCACACTTCGCACTAGGGACTCGTGCTCCCCTACGAGAGCGCTTTGACGAGGGCATAGGGCGACGAATTTCTGTGCAGGTCGGGGAGCATGTTGTGGGTGGGCTAGCGGACGAGGCAAATTTAAGGAGCTCACATCTAATTTTTCAGGGGAATCGGGAATCCGATAGGCATTAAAATTAGCAACAAGATTTCGATTAATTAATTTAAAGAAATTTTCGAGAAGCTCAATCCACTCAACCTGCCGGGTAGGCTCCTCCTCATCTTCAGACTCGGAGCACACCTCCATCCCCGTCCTAACGCCCTCTCCTCCATCCTCTAATTCGTCAAGTAACACAAACTCAATTGTCTACTGGTTTGTGACCCCATGCATGGAAACGGCTAAACAACTAAAAGTGGAATTAAAACCAGGAAAGTTTAGTCTATTGCTTAAGAGATCCGCTACTTTCTAAATGCTTGCAGGGGTATGAAGAACATTGGGTTACATTTGTAATCAACAGGTGAAGATGTAACCGAATGCCTTTAGTAAGGAAGAGACTAGTAGTGGTTGGGAAGGAAATATGAAAGCCTCTGCGACCCGAGGCTGAACGGTGAGCAGACAGAAAAAATTTTGAAACTGTGGGTCAATGAAATTAAATTGAATTTAAAATGAAATCATCACATATCTTAAAAGTTTTATCTCCAAATGTTCTCAGCAGCAAAATCGATCTCGCTCTGGGCCAGATCCAGCGGAGAAAGGATCTAGCTCACTTAGATCAGACTCTCGCTGTTCCATCTACCGCTACTTGCCTCCTTTTTGCCCTAATTTTCAACTTGCTATTAAATTTTAGGGAAGGGAAGGACAAGTGCCTTGGGCCTGCCCTTCCTTCTGAGGCTAACGCCAATGAGCTGAATGAGGTGGATGGCGCTTTCCATCATACGCTGGAATTAATCAATAGCGGATGATTCCTTTTTGAGATGGCCCAACTGAATGCCGAGTTTAACTAAGGCTTGTTAATTAATTACAAATAATAAGATCAGATTTGTCCCTGCTTTCAGTTGAATTTATAAAATTTATCAGCTGTGAAAAATAGTAAGAACTAATCGACCTGCAGAGGAGGTTCGACCTGGCCTTCAGCTCCTTGTTCACGGCCCTTATGAATTTTCGGACGTTGGAATAATAGAAATTTTTGATTGAATTTTAGCTTCTGCCTATAAGATACTTAGATATTTATGACCACTTATTTCCGTGCTAAACATACAGGCGCAGGAACAACTCGATCTCCGCCTTGCTCCACTCCAGTTTAACCACCTGGTTCAGGTGGTTAAACCATCTCTCCCTGCATTGTTTGCCGTTGCGTTTAAAGTTGCTAATCGATTTCTCGAGCTGCCCGGAAATGTAAGTCCACCTCTTGATACCGTACCTTTGTACCATTGCGACGAGCTATCGATCCTAAAGTTAGGACCAGAGCCTTCTCTAATTAGTCATCGAATAATCAAAATTATAGTAGAAATCTCTTGGAAGAAGCTAGGAATTCAAAAAAGGTCGGTTAAATTCAATCTGCTCCTTCATAATTTTATGCCGCTTTAAATATCAGTTTTATTAATTTCATTCAATTAATGTAAAAAGGGGTTGTTTAAATTGACCTCGACGCCATTATCAACAAACTCATTGCTGTCAGAAACTCCAAGCCCGGCAAGGAAGTCAAGCTCCTCTAGCAGGAAATCAAAGGTCTCTGCAACAAGGCTAGAGACATCTTCATGCACCAGCCGATGTTGCTGATGCTGGAGTGCCCTGTGAAGATCTGCGGGGACATCCACGGTCAGTATTACGACTTGCTGCGACTGCTGGACTTCGGAGGGTTTCCCCCGTAAGCCAATTACCTCTTCCTAGGTGACTATGTTGATCGAGGAAAGCAATCCTTATAGACCATTTGCCTTTTGCTTGCATTCAAAATCAAATACCCTTAGAACTTCTTCCTCCTCCGCGGTAACCACGAGTCCTCCTCCATTAACAGGGTCTACGGCTTCTACGAGGAGTGCAAAAGGAGATACAACATCAAACTATGGAAGACTTTCACCGACTGCTTCAATTGTCTCCCCGTTGCCGCCGTCATTAATGATAAAATCTTTTGTATGCACGGAGGACTCAGTCCCGACCTCAACAAGTACGAACAAATTTCAAAAATTGTAAGGCCGACTGATGTTCCAGATACAGGGTTGCTATGCGATCTGCTTTGGAGTGATCCTTAAAAAACGACAGATGGGTGGGGGTAAAGTTAGAGAGGCATTTCTTATGTTTTTTCCCAGCAAATAGTTACTAATTTCCTTAGGAATAATGATCTTGATCTTATTTGTCGAGCCCATCAAGTTGTTGAGGACGGTTACGAATTTTTTGCCAAAAGGCAGCTGGTCACAGTGTTTAGTGCACCGAATTACTGCGGAGACTACAACAATTCGGGGGCAATGATGGTGGTAGAGTAGGACATGACGTGCTCATTCCAGATCCTGAAGCCGGCCGAACACCGAGGAGGGATGGGGGGAGGGAGGCCGAACACTCCTCCTCGTCGAAACCTTTGAAGCGTATAATGATTAACACGAATAGTTGGCGATAGATATAACGGGCGATTGGTCTAGTGGTATGATGCTTGCTTCGGGAGCAAGAGGTCCCGGGTTCAATTCCCGGATCGCCCCTTCTTTTTTAATATGTAACGAAAATCTGTTTTCTTTTTTGCCACCTTATTCATCCTTTTGTGTCTCGAAGCGGCGCTGGCCCTCTTCGCCTACCCTTCCCTTACACCAAACACCACCATGGATGATCTCGGCTTCCAACATTTCAACATGGACATCGCCATGATAGTTTTCATGGGTTTCGGAGTAATGGTAAGCTATCTGGAGCGTTACAACTACGCATCAATGGTGACGACTATGATGGTGGTGAGCATCTCGATCATCTTCTACGGATTCATGACAACTTTGTGGAGCTCGGTTCTCAACACAAACGTTCAAATCATTGATATAAATGTGAGTTCAATCGGTAAGGGCTACTTCTGTGCCTTAAGCTCTTTGATCACAATAAGCAGCACCCTGGGCAGACTAGGATTTCTATAATTCTTAGCACATAGTATCCTTAATGTCATATTTTACTCTGCTAATTAAATCATACTCACCTCTGTTCTAGGGGTCTAAGACACAGGAAAGACTTTCGCTGTCTTCCTGTACTCAGGCGTAGTTAGCCTAGTTCTTAGCTCCATCATTCGTAGTGATAATTCAGCCAGCCACCCTAACGCTATCGCCAGCATTCGCGGCTATATTTTAGGACTCGTAGGTGTGGGGGCAACTTGGGTATTCATGTCTAGCTTCAACAGCGCATATGCTACTGCCTTTCGTCAGTCATTAGCATTTAATAACACTTGGCTTGCGCTGGCGACAAGTACAATTACTACTTTCATGTTGTCATACTACATGGGCGCTAAACTCTAGCCGTTTTACATCATGTTTAACTCACTAAGCGGAGGAATCGCAGTAGGCTGCTCGGCCGATCTGTCGCTAAATCCAGCCCCTGCCATGACACTCGGAGTAATTTCCTCCACAATTCTGTACTTTGTTTCTAAATATAACCCTTTGAAGGCCAGGCAAGAAGATTAGTATGGCATCACTTTTCTAGCATTAGTGAGTGGCGCTGTTGGAACTCTTTACAGCTGCATCATCATAGCCTTCTACAATTATAATGGAGGATATCCCACAGGTGTGGTTTTCAAGAGTTTCGGTTATTCTAGTTTCACGACTCAGAGTTTGATTCAGTTCGCAGGATTCGGAGTGTGCCTGCTGTTGGGAGGACTGATGGGAGTGGCGTCTGGAGTGCTGATAAAAGTATTTTTGCAGAAGAGTTACTAGAGCTTGGTGTAATAAATGGCTACGGACGTAAACTGCAAGTACCGATATTACGATGACGAAGTCGAGATAGACATAAACTTCATTTGACATTTAATCATTCTCCTCTTATCAAATCTTCCTTATCAGCTACTTGACTGGCGGGTTCAGCACGTCCTTGATCGAGTACTTAAAACGCACTGCCGGTCCTTACACTCTCACAGGCTTTATCTCTCGCATTATTTGCTATTTCAGCAATATTCTGTCTTAGGCTTCGTCGATCAGCACAGCTTTAATCTTTCCCCATCCAACATGCCTCTTCACTCTCTGATCATTTACCTGATCCCAGGAAATGAGCAGTTTGGGCTGGTTGATGGGGGGGAGTTTGGGCGCACTACGATATTAGCTCTATCTCCTTTTTCTCAATGCTTTGTAATCGATATTCCTTTAGAGGGTTTTGGACCTCGTCTTGACAGGAGGTGATTTGGAATAATTAGGCTACTCAATTGTTCCGAAGGCATAGCCCCTAGGCTCTGCGAACTACTTCAAAAATTTTCCGTCCAACCCAATTTCTCTCAAAAAATGATTGAAATCCTTCTCGTACTTTTTTTATTATGAGGTTTGAGCAAGTTACCAAAGGCATCTCACTCCACTTTTGAAGCCCTCCAGATCCAACGACCCGTTGCTGAGCTTATTCACTCCAAAAGCTTTTGTTATCTCCTTACTAGAGACCAGTTTTATGATATTCGTCTGCTTGCAGAACTAGACCCACTGTCTAAAGGAGAGCAGCTTGTGAAGAGTCTGATGGTCGTCAAAAGTAGATGGGTCTTTGCCGAGCTGCAGACTGCAGAAATATTTGAAGACGCGTTTGAAAAGCCTAGCCGATTACTCCTGGGAAGGCTTCTAGTTTTACATAATTTATTATTAAATCATCCTGAGTGCAACTTCCTCATAAGGAAGCAATTCTTTACCATTTTCCTCACCACCTGCATCCGGTTCAAATACTAACGCATCATCGTCTCGAAATCCTCGATTTTCAGGTCGAACACAGGTCTACGAGGAGCCTCCTTCATCTTGCTCGCTATTTCCAATACTAGCGTTGAAAATGGGAGATTGTCATCTGGCTAGATGCCTAGTTCTGCAATCCTGTTCCCCAAAAACTAACGAATCGAGTTTTCCTTTTTGGCGATGACCTACAGGCTCTTGGAGTCGATGCTGAGCATGATTTTAACTCTGAGTAAGTTGATGGTTTTTTGGTTGGATTTGATAAATGTTCTTAATTCATGGTCGTAATTTTTAAGCCTCTCGACAAACTTTTTACGCCTTTCGTGGAGGTAGTCCCGCAGGATATCATACTTAGTCTTTATTTACACTCTGAGCAGTTCAAGATAATACTATTAAGAAAGCTGCTCAATATTCTTACTAATCAGCGTTCTCAAGTTTTAATCTTTCGGGTTGTTCAATCTCGGACATACTCGTCCGAAGTGCAGACTCATGAACAGGATCGTCGGATATCCTCCTCCTTACTCAAGCTACTTGGATTTTAGAATATGGATCTCCTTCGGTCGGGAAATATGTTTATCAGCCAAGTCAAGAACAATTTTGGAAAGCTACTTGCCGATGCTGACAGCTGTTTGGAAATAATTAGTCTGCTTGATATTAAATTCGAAGTCAAATTAGCTGTTTCGGTTGAAATGATAGTTGGACATTCGCTGGAGCTTGACATTGTTGAGTTGCTATGGCTCATCATTTTCGAGGGGAGTCACGCTTTACATGATTTCCTTGCGATTGATCTTAAGAAAGGCCTGGGAGGGGGGATTGGCAGTTCCGAAGTATGTCTCGATCTTCTTGATGATAGCAGAGTAGTTGGCCTAAGTGAAGAAGCTTTTCTTGGTGAGACTGTCAATCTTTGAATAGGATGCAGTCACCTACGAGAAAATCGGTTCAGGGTTATCAAAGCTATCCTTCTTCATTTTCCTCTAGTCCTTCTCTTTGCTCAGCCGGTAAAGGTGCACCAAATGTCCACTAAGGAACTCCCGGTTGCAGCTCAGCAGCAGCTACTGGTCGAAGTTGTAGCTCAGAATAGAAATGTTGTGGGTGCGGAAGGCCTTGACGTAGTGGAAGAACTGCTCGAGGTTGTGTACGGAGCCCCTGAACTTATGTAGAGAGAAGCGGACTTTGCGGAAGAGGTTTTTGACTCCGAAGATGGTGACGATCTTCCTCATGCGCATTTTAATGGTCTTGAGTCTGAATTTCACTTTGCAGTTCTAAATGGTTTTGCAGAATTTTAAGTACTTTTAGAACTTCGTCTCTTTCATCTTGGCCAGCTCCAGCTCCATGTTCTTAACTCTGTAGGCTCGCTGGATACGCCGGATCATCGGCAGTCGATGCAGCATGCTCTTCGACCTCAACTTCAGCTACTGCACCAACCGCTTGGCGTTCTCCGTGAAATTGAAGAGGTAGAGGAGTGTGGATGCGTACATGACTAGCTTGTAGCTGGACTCTCGCTGCTACTTGGTCTTGGCCTATGCTATCCTGAAAGTCATTCTCTTCTTCTTGATCCTTTATTTGATAACTTTCATCCCCTCTTCGAAGATAATAGATTTCTTAGTCTGCACTCTTTCGATCTAGTCCTCGAAGTTTCTCGTGACACGCTCCTTTTTCTCGTTCGGCAGCATTTCTTTCAGCTGAACTCGCACATCCCTATTCCTTCGGAAGAAGGCCATCAGGCTCTATAGACTTTTCTGAAGCTCCTTATTAAGTTTCTAGTTCTTGACCTTTGCGATTTGTAGCCTGCTCTTTATTAAAAGGTCTTCTTGCTTCTGCTTCTTGTGTTTCCACCTCATGTACTTTTCGTTGGACTCCTCAGTCCGTTTAGGAATATTCAGCATGTCAGATAGGTCGATCCCGAACCTGAATTTGTACTGCTCAACCTTGTAGATGACCTACCTATACTTCTTAATGATGTCGCGAGTGAACTGAGAGTCTGACTGCTTGAAGTTCAATTCTTCCTAAATTTCCTGAATCTGGGGTGTTTTCACTACCTAGAGTCGCTATAAAAGCTACTAGTTCTCGAAAATATGGAGGTATTTAAGCCCCGCCAGTCCTTTTTACTCACCGCTTCGGAATACTCTGTTTAGCTCATATCTAACGCACTTCTTCACTCTCCCCTCGTTCGCCTATATCAGATTCTGGTCAATAAACTGGAAGTAAGAGGGGACCGAGGTGGTATTCACAGTGGTGACGATTGGCTGTCCGTTCATCAAGAGCTGCTACCGAATGAGTTTTAATTTCTTGAGTTTATCTTGCTTTTCTTTGTCGATCTTGTAAATTTAAAGTCGCCTTTCGCTGAACCTTGATTTCTCGACCTGCTTCTATTAGTTCTTACTAAAGATTATGTTGATAAGCTTGTCGGCCGACCTTGAGCATGCCAGAGTGCTCTCCCTAGCTACAGCCCTTGTTTCTAAGAATCTCGTCTGAGGCTCGGGAGTTTTTACCAGGTCTTCATGTGGCTTCATAGAAGAGCTCTTCTTCAAAATTTTTTTGACGTTCTCCTAAAATGTTTGGACGAATTTTTAATCGCACAAACAATAAGTTATTCCAAAGTCACAATGCACTTGCTTCACTCGAATTTGTTGTCGACTCAGGCTCTGGACCTGTCTCGGCTAGCCCACAAACTCGCACTCCTATCCGTGCATCAAACAATTTGTCGAGTTCAATCCCCAGGTGTACAGTCTTCCGAACTAGTCTACACAAGCTGCGTGGAACCTGCTTGCTGATACAGATTTTATCTTGGCCTATGTCCTCAGAATCAGCTTCGGAAATAGCCGCAAAAATTAAGTTTTTCCTGGAAATTTGTTTTAATTATAAATGCCCTGTCCCCACTCGTATAGCTTTCCTTAAGAAATAGCCAGAGAGTACCCGTTACCTGCAGCCACTGTCTAAACGAACATCGGCAATTTTGGAAATGAAATTTCAATGCTCTGCTACTTGCAGTACTACTACACTAGTCCGATAAAGTTCATATACTTATCGGATAAGAAGAGCTTGATGGGGAAGGTGAGACATTGATTATAGCAAAAGTACTAAATACCGAGCTAGCCTCGATCCCCGACTCCCATACCGATGCAGAGATCGTTTTCCTAAAGGAAGAGGAAATGGTTGGAGCCGAGTGCTATATCTTTGACGGTGGTGCCGAGGAGTATGTACTTGAGCTGCTATTTGTTTAATTTAAGGATGTAAGTGGGAGTCAAAATAAAAAGATCTTCTTATTTCGGTTCTAGTCTAATGCCCTTCTCAATTATTCCCAGTACCTTTGCCTTGCCTTTTTCTAGCCTTATAAGGGTGCCTTGCGAGTCCAGCACGAAAATCGACTACTTGAACTCGCACGCCGATATAACGTTGTACACTCCCAGCAGGTTCGAGAGGTTCACCACGTACTTGAAGGGCTTGCCGATGAACGGCGACTGAGCCCATAGGAACCCTCCTCGGTCGATTAAAAAGAGCGAGGCGCCGGATGTCTGGATCGAATTAATAAGCGGCCTGAAGTTAAGTTCCATCTAGCAGTTTTTGGCAAGTTTGCCCAACTTGAGGAACTGGTGTTGTTGGGTGTGCTAGAGCTGCGAGGGCCAGGGTAGTTTCCCTGCCACGAGGACTCTAGTCATCTATTATATTATTCAATCGTTCCGACTCTCCTCCACGGACCTATTGAATTAGGCTTGCTTCTATAGCATCTTCTGCTTTGACATGTACATGCTCTCCTACGCAGTCACCATCAGCTTATATACATGCATACTATCCCGTAGGTTCCGGTTCATCTCAAATTATCTTTTGGCACTCCTGCGAAGCACATCTCTCCATACCTCCCCGTGCTAGTTTGTCCAGGTGAACATGGCTGCGAACTTCATCACCTTGCGGTAGAGTCTCAGCGAATCCCTCCTGGGCGGCAGCTTGCCGATGACAGTCAGCTTCTAGATTGGCTTTGTAAAAATCTTTTAAAGGTCTGCGAATCTGCACATTAATCACAAATCACTGCCTAGGGCTTTAAATAGTCGTCCCTCTCCTCGGTAGAACTTACCCATGAACTACACCCAGTGCAGCCGAACCACGTGCAGCATGCACTCCAAACTGTCCACACACAACAGCATTCCCACTGTCCCCCCTATGTACAAACTCATTCTCAGACTGATTGAAATTACCGAAGGAAAAGCACTTTAAAGAGGCCTTAACAGCATATGAAGCAGTAGCTCAGTTAGTTTCTGATGCGCAAGACTGAGCGCGAACAGCCTCAAGTAGCTGGTGGAGCTGGAAAGACAGCTGAGTACGTATTCCATGCTGTCTACAATGTGAAGGAGGAAAGACGCCTACTAGGCCGTGTGTCTTATTGCGGCTTGCTAATCTTCAATCTAAGAAGGGAGGACAATATGCCTTTAGGGTCCGTTAACAAAGGTATTGATGACTCCCAAGACACATTTAAAGCATGCATCTAATGGTCCAATCAATTTCTCTCCCCAAACCAGCACCATCAGATTCCAAAGGAAAAAGTAATACACTGTCTATTTAAGGTATATGAATTACCCTTTGCTGAATTTGGCTGTATGGTAGTTTTATCCCCCCAGGAAAGTCAGGATAGCATAGCTAATGATGCTGGGGGCATGTCCCTCTCTTCCCGAGAAGTCCATGTTCCATTTCCAGATGATGAGTAGGACCAGGTAGCCAACTGTGGAGAAGAGGAGTCCGAACTTGGGGAGGGTAGAAATGATGAGCGCCTTATACTAATTTGCGATAATCTTGTTGGCAGCCTGAACGGCAAGTCCGAGAGTCAGGTGAAAGAACCCAATGATTAGGGAAAATTTCATTTTGAAGGAGTTCAGAAACATGAGCTGGTTTTATGCAAGACCCCAGATAGGGTCTATTCCAACTGGGAACACACACGTCTGTTTCAAGTCCTAACGGTAACAGCTCTCCCACAGAGACAGTTTCAGTCCGAACACTTCATTGTACAAGAGCCCTGCCATTAGAGCGAACATAGCACATGCTCGCAGCTGCCACTTGTATGGGAGCCAAGCCGAGGCTATCAAGAGCAAAACGGCATGACCAACATCTCCGAACATGATTCCGAAGAAGAAGGGGAAAGTAATCATGGTGAACGGTGCTGGACTTATCTACTAATATTGAGCTGGAGAATAAACATGGACCAATTAGTAGAAGGGAGCTGTATATTAGTTGGTCCGGTAATGGGCAGGAGGCGTTTTTCCAGGGGGAAACTAGCACCTGTAAATGCCTACTCCATCGAGAGTGGACAGTCTCTTTTCGACCTTGAACACATCTCTTTCCGAACTCCAAACTCCGGCCTTAACGAAGTTTCCTGAGGGCTCTAGGGAGGAAAGAGTCTAAAGAATGGAACTATACTTCTACAGAATGGTAGTATAGAGGTCTACTTTCCTGCAGCCGAACTTGATTTTGTCTAGCTCAGAGAGGGAGGCCTAGGCCTGGTTGAGACAGTCCATGAGCAGCCCCTCCTTTTCCGAAAGTTTCTAAAGGTAGCTGGTGAAGAAAGCCTAGATACTCTTTTGATCCGGAATCTAGAAGACTCTGCTTTGGGAAAAGCCCTGGAGGAGTCGAAGGATCTTGGGCTACAGCGAGGTTGCCTGGAAGTAAATTACGAACACAGAGTAGTCATCGTTCTTGAAGGAACGGAACTCGCTCTAGTGGATGTCTCGCGTCGACAGCAGGTAGTTTCCTCTCGATATCCTGAACAGAATTCTCTGGAGACGGACCTTATCGGCTGTCCGGAGAGCACCTGCACACCTCCTGATCGAGTGAGTCGGCCGGTGAGTGTCACTTTCGCATAGGAAGAGGAAAAGCTCCTTTTTAAGGATGATGTCGACAGAGTGCTAGCGGATGGAAGCGACTGATACTCTGAGCTGATTAATTGTATTGTTTAAAGCTTATATTTCAGATGTTATAAACTCAACCACGTTCATACCCACTAGGCCCTCCTGCTCAAACTACTTCTAGGCGTTCCACAAGTCCTGCCGACTCAGACTTGTCGGCTGGTGCAGGTGGCTGCTGAGAGCCTTGAGCTTGAGCTGCTCCTCGACGAGCTTGCAGGCCTGATGGGTGAATGCATTGTTGAGGGACTTAGATTTAGGGAGGTCGAAGTGGAGAGAGTTCATGTTGTAGATGAGCGCGAGGGTCTGTATTGACTGGGAATTATTAATAAGCAGCGTAAAATAGGCCAGAGAGTCTGATTTCCAAAAGCCATCCATATTTACTTATAACAAATCTCATTAGCAGAGGGACGTCCGCTCAATCACGATGCACCCCGATAGACTCTAGAAGGAGTGCTTGTCCAGGTACTGGTTGAGGTGCTGCTTGGGGACCCACTTGCGCTAGAGGCTGGAGTTGAGCAGCCCATGACCGTGGTAAGCCTCGAAGATGAAGCTGACTTTTCCGACTTCGTCGCGACTTCTCTCGTGGGGCTAGTAGTCCTTGAAGATGTGATGGATCGGTTCATTCCCCGGGAATTAGACTTGGTAATCCTCATTTTTGAAAAGCTCTTTGACGATGCTATTCTGGCAATCGAACATGTTCATGTTGTTCAGAAGCAGCTTCGACGGCAGCTTCCACTCGCTCTAGTGTTTTTCCAACAAAAATACGTGCTCGCAGGGATAGCTTTGGATGCCTCCATCGTTGGGCCGGCGCGGGTCAACATGCAGAAAGAACTTGGAGTTCTCCCTGTAAAACACTTTTTTCCCGTTGCGCTCGGACTAGTGGGTAGGGTAAATGTCCACCAAATTCTTGAATCTCAAGTACTACTTCTCCTATTCGAATTAAAGAAGCTCCTTGGGCACAGTTAAGTTATACCCTGCCCGAGCTTTGAGCTTGAACTTGCTTCGCTAGTATGCCAGAAGCTTCTTATCATAACTCAAAAATATCGGATGTCTCCGCAAAAGGATACTGATTTCGATCACACGCTTGTCCTTGGTTTGTGCGGGTTGGTTCATGTATTACTCGTACTTGCTGTAAAGCTTGGCGGATCGATTGATCTGCCGGATGTTCATGTCCCTAATTCCAGTAGGGTCGTAATCCTTGAACTTTTCGAGGTCAGAGCTTGGAAAACTGGCAGTGCCTTCGCCCTATTTTCCTTCACCCTACTTAGAAAAGGGCCTGCTGATTCGCATAATTCTGCGGCCTAGACTCCTGATCAACATAATAAATCATCCCAGAACAGCCTCCTACATTTAAATTATAAGCTAGCAGCAGCCGCTCAGGCACTTCAAGCACGGGTTGCAGCTCAACTTCTAGCAGCACTTCCCGATCGTTTAGCAAGACTGCTCGCAGAACTAGCAACAGGCTGCACAGCACTTCCCGTTAATTGCGCTACAACAGCATCGTAAACAGCAATCCTTCAAAAGAGCTTATTACCAACATACTTAAAATCTCTTAGATCCAATTAAGACATTATTAAAGGCAGCCGCCGAAGCATGTGGAGCACCAATCGAAGGTAGTCCAGGAACACTTGAGACACCCTTTGCAGCAGTTAACACAGCAGTTCTTGCAACAGCTTCTGCAGCTTTCTTGACAGCTGCATTACTCCTCCTTGTCTTAACGGGTTAGAATGTGGCAGCACTCCTAACAGCTACTGCAGCAGCAAAACTAGATCCTCTCGTAGACGTTGCAAGTAAATTTGCAACAATCGAGACAGCAACCTCCACATACGGGAACGCACACATACTCTGATCAGGTGGTGACTTATGACTAAGTAGATTAAAATGAAGGGAAAGAAGACTATGAGGAGCAGCAGTTTAGTAATCTTCCTGCACAAGGAATCCTTCTCGTTGAAAAGTCCGCAGCACAGCCACACTTCCCCCGTTTCCTACTCATGGCTTTCGGCCTATACCAGCTCATTATCTGACATTACTACAAATCACTTGAAATTGTTCAGCAAATCCTTTAGAACGTTCAGTTTGCGCTCTCTCTGCTCGAGTTAAGCTATCACCTTCCCTCTTTTCCCCGTTTTCACGAGCTCAGTCAGCCCTACAAAATTAAGCTAGTTCCCGAGAGCTGCCTTAAGCATCGTAACAAGTGAATCATATCCGGCTTTTTCCTACAACTAGGCCTCAAGGCGCTGGTTTTCATTGGTAAGTGCCTCTATTTGTACTTTGAGGAACTAGACCTGATCAGTCCTCAACTCCTTTTTCAAATGGCTGATGTGCTAAAGGCGGAATGAGCTTCCCATCTAGGTCTCCTAGTACTGGCGGATGCGTTATTAGAGCTAGCTTTGTTTCCTCCTTGCCTCGATACGCTAGTCTCTTATTTGACTCTAGCAACTCAGTTTTTTGTCATACTTTTCCTTCAGAAGGAAATGTTTTTTGCTCATATCCGCCAGCTCGCCCTAGAGCTGTCTGATCCGGTCCCTAAGTTGCTGCTACTACTTGGTGCGCTTGGCGGCCTGCGCAAGTCTCAACGAGAGGGCTTGGTTCTTGGTTTAAAGGGAGTGGCATTGTTAGCGCAGTTGCCTGCAGGACTACTCAGTCTCGCGTTGCTTTTTGTTAAGGAAGCTGAAATTTCTATTGCTCTGTTGCAAAATCTACTCCAACTTGAAATTGCGCTGCTAGAGCTTGCGGAGCTACTCAGTGAGGAAGTCGACATCGGACTCGAGCTGGAGCATGCGGTTGAGCTGGTCAGGCCTGTGCTTGTTGCTGTCAAGGTGTTCGACTTGGCGGAAGGTGTGGACAGGCGTATTGTCCGATATCTCCTGGAGCGGGAGACTCTAAATTCTGCCTGTAAAATAATCTTCGTCCTTTCCTCGTCTCTAAACTGCCATTTCAGTTAATATTATCACAATGCTCAGGATAATTATGGCCTTCTCCAAACGCAGGCCCGATCTCTCCTACCAGCCCATCAATGACCTCGCTGCTTGGCGAACAGAGGTCAAACTCTATCCTGGACCCATCCTCCTCTTTCTCACTGCTATGTCCAGTAAGCATTGTCCTGAACTAAAAAAATCACTTAGGAGGAGCCTCTCCGATATCCCCAATCTCAAGTTCTGCTAAATCTACGCCGACAAGTCCTAGGAACTTGCCCTGGCCTTGGGACTGAAGATGATCCCGACTACCATCCTCATAGACCGTGGACGCGCGTTGACTAAGTTCTAAGGCAATATGCCCCTGGGTGAGCGTAAAATCTTTGAGATGGGAGTGAGGGCCAAACTTTAGAAAGGGATACTCCAAAACTAGCGGGCCGATTCCCTCTTTTTTTAAATATTCGGTCTAATAAACCAAGGGCAGTTCGAAGCAGCACAAGATAAGCTTAAGCAGCTCAAGTCAAGCTAGTAGCATGTGACCTACGCATAGATACTCTCCTTAAAGCTTTTGCTTAAACAGGAAAGGATTCCGTAATATCTGAAATGTGTGAAGCGAGTCTGCAAGATGGTGAAATAGCCGTCAGCCTAGTAGCTGCTCAACAGCGTGCTATTGGATTATAATACAATGACGGCTTCAGCTATTCGCAAATGCACTCCCGCTTTATAAAGATGGGAGAAGAGCCCTTCGGCGTAGTCATTGAAGGAGGCAGTGCTGGCTTTGGCCCACTAGAGTGCCTTTTAATAGGCTCGGAAATTAGTAGTTAAAGGAATGCGGATTTACGACTTGAAAGAGCTCTAGTTCTAGAAACTTATGAAAGCAGTCAACAAGGACCAGTGGTGCGACAGCCTTGTGCGCAGGTTCAACCGCCTCGACTCCAAAGTCGACCAGAGGACATTCGACGACTATTTTAAGTGATTAATGATCAATTTTATTGACCTGCCGGAAAGTTTGGCTACTTAAATCCTTCCCGATCTGGTTTCTCCTACATCACCTTCTCAGGCTAGCAGGGGAAATAGTTACTCCTCTGCTTGAAGCCCATCCCCACATATAAAGTCTGCGACTTGCCCTGGTGGAAAATAGTGATTGCGCCAGGCCAAACAAGGCTTCGGATTGCGATAATGGCGTAGCAGACTTATTGACCTTTTGAGTAAAGGCTTTTGGGGAGGAGGTCTCCAACGACTTTGAGCTTCCAACAATCTTTGTCCTTGTCAAGAGTCTTGATTCTCGGCTAATAAGGGTCTTTGGCCATAGCTTCTTTAAGGACGTTCGGGTCTTCGTCGCTGTTTGCCGGCTTTATGATTGTCGTTCGCCCATTGTTTATTATCGAGGGTGGGAAGTGAGCCCAGTTCTAGAGGCTCGTAAGCTTGTCGGTTGTAGGAATTTTGTATTACTCAGTAGGATCGATGAGCCGAGGATCTTCAGGGTTAACTTTATACATGCCGGCAGGGACGATAGAGACGCTGGTGGAAATTCGGGAGACAATGCATTTGAGAAGGTGCTTTTACTTGCCAGGGAAGAAGGGGTTGGAAATGACTCGCCCTTAAAGGTCACCTTTGAATATATATTTGATGCGTCTGGAAGTCTTGATTTGGGCTGGAGTAACTAGTGGCAATTAAATCCATTAGCCAGTTAGCTCAGTAGTCACCCAGTAGTTAAAGGAGTTAACTCCTACTCCTCTGGGCTCAGTGTCAGCACTCAGTTACTCATCAGGACTGTCAGCCAGTCCCTCTAAGACGTAGTAGTCCTTGCCCTGGCCCAAGATTTTGCCCCAGAATCGCACTTCCTTTGGATTTCGTTTCAAGGCGAATCTCTTGTTATGAAAGGACTGTGACAGATTTGAAGAGCCTGTAGGTTGTAGCTTCTCCGAGGCCAACTCCTACTTGCTCAAAAATTTTGAATTCGTCCATGAGATTTGGAACGTAGGGCAGGGTTCCTGGCTAGGTAGGCTAATCTTATGAGCCTGCCATCAGTTTCTGATAATTTTCATACAGCAAGCAGACTTCTGTTTTTGTGGAAATTGGGTTCCAAGTCCTTGAAACGATCAAGAATTAGCTTTTGCTCCGATTAGGGCCTGAGTCTGACTTCGTGTGAGATATTTTAGAAGTTCTGGTATGGATTGGAGGGCTGAGTGAGCAAGATGTGCTTGAGAAGGTTTCTGATGTGATGTTCGACAGTCTGTCCAGTAGCTCCGGCTTAATTCATAAATAATGTCAATTTAGGAAAAGCAATAGTATTTAAGAGAAGTAATTTTAGAACGAGGACTGGACAAGGACAGCTTCATGGAGTTCATGAGCAAATACAAGGAGGACTGGTAAAATTTGGAGAAATGGACTATCCCTGAATTGACTAGAATGGTAAAGGAATTCATTGAAAAAAGTCTGGATGTGGTGATGATTAGCAGGGAGTTACCAGACGACTGCGAGGTAAACCCCGTACTTTTTGAGAACGGCGTTGAGGTTTAGCCGTTCTCCAAATAATTGAAACTAAAGCCTCCCTACAAAGTTTTCGAAAAGCCCCCTGTCTTTAAAATAATTGGAGAGGAGACTCGCTCAGAACGATTTTTCATTTTCTACATCAACTAGTAATACTACTCAATTAAGATAGCTGACATTCCTCAAGTCGTCTACCGCAAGACCTCAGACTTCCACTGGCTCAGGAAGACCCTCGTGAAGCTCTACCCCTACTATGCCATCCCTTGCCTGCCAATTAAATCGAAGGGCAAGAAAAATCAAGCCCAGATTTTTCAGGTGTTCCTGAACGAGGTGTCATAAGACTATGTGCTTTCTAACTGCAAGGCTGTGTACCAGTTCATGACAGTCCCTGAGAAAGACTTCACCCTTATGAAGAAGCATTTCGACAATTACCCGGCTATCAATCTTGAGAACTTAGAGTATCCCGATGACAAAATCAGAATTTCAATCAATAACCGCAGCAAGCGATATATGAACTAGCTGTAGCTACACCTCCCTAAGCTCAAGCGAGGCTGCGAACAGCTCACTCAGGCTCTCAATGAAGTCAGGGATGGCTACGTCTAGCTCCAGAAGCGGCACATGAAGGTGCACCGAATCCTGGAGGCTCTGTAGACGAACTAACTAGAGTTCAACTAAGTCCACAGGAATGATAACCTCTCTGTTTCGGTTTAACATTTCTTTTAGGAGTATAAAAAACTTCACGAACAGAGGGCAGCCGAGCTAAAGATCCAAGAGACATCCTACGATTAACAGGCCTCTAACTTCGATCTCACTTTCGAAAGGATCAAATCTTTGGAGGAAACCTTGCTCAAGTTCAAACAGGCCTAGCAGAACTACGTCTGCCTGAAGAAGAACAATAGCTACGGCCAGCCAGAATTAATCGATTGGCTGGCTCTGCTGTGCAGCGAGGGAGGCTAGTCCTGTCGCAAGCGATTGAACTTCATCGGAAAGGAACTAAACAGGCTTTTGCATTAAATCAAGCATAATGAAAAATGATCACTTTTTGTATTAATGATTCAGTTTGTGGTGGGCCAGTTCAACCGATTCGCTAAGATGTCGCTTAGTAAGTTCCTGAGGGAGGCTGGCCTCACAATGTATTGTAGAGGTTCCTTCTTTGCCAAAGACTGCGCTTACCTCGAGCCTAACTCTCGCCATAGAATTTTCAACTACAAGGACGGGGAAAGGCCGGAGGTGAACGAGAAAGCGACATTATCGCCAAACTGCACTCTGCACGGGGCGGTTTTCGTGGGGAAGTACACAAAGATTTGGTACGGTGCAGTATTGCGAGCGCAAGAAGGGGTTGTCAGAGTTGGTTAAAATTGCTAGATCTCTGACAATTGCATAATCCAGAACTCAAGACTCAAAGTACCGGATGTTCCCGACTCAGTCAACATTGGCAATCGCGTCCACATCGGCGCCTACACTGTTGTTGGGTCCGCCATCATCGACGATGATGTTTTCATCGGCCCCAAGTGTGTGGTCAACGACGGGAGCATTCTCGAGCGGGGCGTGATACTTGCTCCAGGGACTGTTTTGCCGAACGGATCGCTTTGTCCGGCAGACACCTACTGGTCAGGTGCTCCCGCTCAATTTGTAAAGAACGTGTAGAAATAGTAGCGACAGAAACTACTAGAAGCAGGACGTCCCTCCTGATTATTAATGGCCACTGATAATTTCAGAGTTGGTTACTGCTAGCCCCCCTTCGAGCTGAGCAAGTTGAAGCCCAGCAGAGTGCAGCCTCCCGATCCCAACAAACTGTAGAGCGCACTGGTTGGCTGGCTCATCCACTAGTCACACCAGGAATTCCGCAGCTAAATCTACAAGGTGATAATTAGAGGGTGGCTTTAGCAGCTGCCCTACTGCTCCAAACTGCTTCAGGACCAAAACTATGCAAACAAGATCCTCGAGAGGTCCAAACTGAAGGTGATCGAAGAGGGTAAAACCTTTATGGGGGAGAAGAAGAGCTATCGCTCGCGCTACTGCAAAGTGCTGCTGATGGGCCGGGCCACCAACCTGCTATCAAGAGAAGTGGAGTGGCGGTCAAGCACCTCGCAGCGAGACTTGACAGTTCTAAACTTCAACCGCTTTCTACGTTAACAATCTTAACCTGTCTTGTAGCAGACTGACGATAAATACTTGCATTGCTAGCCCTTCTATTTACTATTCGAACCATTTATCACTCTCACTGCCTGTCTTGTCATCACAGTCCCCTTTCCCCATGATCTTATCAAGATTTAACAATGGATGAAGAAGTGCTCCCTCAGAGTCCTTGCCTTTTCCTCTGCTCTCACCTCCTCCCTACAAACTATTTCCTTCAAGCGCAATCAGAACTTCGTCGGAGTGTTTTACTTGCTCTCCGGAGAAGTGTAAGTGGAGAGCAGAATTCTAGGACGCGGGTGGTTCGTACGGGGAAACTGCAAATCCTAAGGACAGCTTATAAGCTTCCCTGCAAATAAGTTCTACAACGTGCTCCTCAACTACGAAGACGTATGGCAGTAATTCTGGAGTACTCTCGAGCTAAACGGAGACCTTCCTCTAGTGTTTCCACTTTCCAAGATCCCCTCATTGAGGAGACATTCCTAGGTGTCCGAACACAGCCGCTATCACCTTCCCTAGATAAAGCTGTCGTGGCAGCAGCGCAAGGACGTATAGCGGCTGAAGCACAAGAGCAGACTGGTGTAGCGTTGGAGCGTGCGGAAGGTGGAGCGTGCGGAGTAGGAGCAATGGCTGCTGAAAAGTTTGAAGCAGTGAGAGCGTGTAAGTTATTTATCAAAATCAATCATGTTTAGCGACAAAACTCTTTTCGGCGAACTGCTTTATGTACTAAAAAAAAACAGAACTGCGCAACAACTTGCCGTGCCGCTATGAACTTATATGCTTGTCATCATCGTACCGTCCTGTAGTCGTCGTAGTCCATCTAGCAAACTGTGCAATACTTGCTCTTCTTCTTCGGCTATAGCTGGTTAGTCTTTCACCATGCGGTCGTTCGGCATCTGCTCGTGAAGGTTTTTGTTGAACCTGAGCTGGTACTGGTCCTTTTTATTGAGGAGTTAAGTTTGTTCATCCTCGAACACAAAAGTAGGCATGTAGTGTTCGGGAGTGTTGGATAAGACTGGGACAGGAAAGTGCTTGTAGGTCTTGGTGCTGAAATTGACATTCAGAGAGCTTTTGCTCGACAACTTTTTCAGCTTGAAGTGACTCTACAATCTCTGTTTTACCATTCTAATAATTGATCAACCAGATAGACCTTTTCTAAGTGATTCCTGTCGCTGGCGCACCTCAGTCAGTTTCCGCAGCACTCCTCCCAGCTTTTGCGCCTCAAACGACGTCAAATTCCTCACTTCGCACCCTTCCTCCACCGTCAATCTGGAAAGCGATTACTTTATTTTAGCTTCCCTTCGCTGTTCCAAGTCGGAAATGGCATTGCGGATTCTGCGTTCCTACTTGAGTGAGTCTTTGGATTAGTTTAGGAGCAGGTAGGCGGTCTAGAAAAAATACTAAGGAAGTTCTTGCAGATTATCGGGAAAGTCCCTTTCTGCCTGCACTTTTTCCTCTATGAACTAGAAAGTCAGGTGGTCAGGCGGGAGGATTTTGCACTTTTATGAACGCTTAAGGTACAGGGCCAGCCAAAGCGGTACTCTCGCCTACTTATTGGCGCGAAAAGGGCCTATGGTGCCTTGGATGAGCTAAAGCTTGGCCTCGTTAACGAGTGGAAGTATGGAGATTTGCTGGACCTGGGTGACCATAAACTCATGCTCCTCAATTGAGATTTCCTACATAATAGTCAATCAAACAATCACTGTCGATCCTTAAGTCACATAAGAGGCTGAGGTGAGCTTCCTCCGCTGTTATATCTTAGCTGTTTCCTCTCGGATGATGGCCCAGAGGCTGGCGTCAGTAAAGTCCGACCGAGACGTCTCTTGGTCGGGCAGCTCATATGGCAGACTAGATGACTCGGTTAGATGCCGAATGTGCGGAGAGAAAAACTAGGAATTGTTGGGCTCGATGATGGGAAGTCGGAAAGAAGCCCTTTCGGGTAGAAGACTGAACCGCTTGCAGTGCTTTACTATACCCGACTAGATGAGAGAAAGATTTTTGCTGATAACATTGTAAAGCTCGGATTGTTTTTTAGTTCTTGAAGTTGCAGCTCCACTCGCGAATTGAAGAGCATTCAGCTCAAAAAAGTCCTATTCAAGCTCCAGAAGCTCATCTAAATTGTTTTTTGCCAAAAGCGACATTAGAAATTGCTACATTTGTTAGGAATACCTCCTCCTTATCGACGGCAGCAATTTGCACAGGGTGGGCAGCGATGCCTTCGATGTCACCAGCAGACAACATTTCATCATGATTACCTTTAGTTAGGTTAGGTCCTAATGCTAAATTTTAGTGCATGCTAACGGCTAACGCAATTTAATGCTGCCATTCCCGTCGAGCAGTAAGTTTTCCAAGGTGAGATTGCCGTGAGTTCTGCCCAGTTTGTGCAGGTGGCTAAGGCCCTCCCTAATACTTTTGAAGATATTATGAATTTCGTGGTGTTGGAAATAGACTGACTGCAACTGTCTTTCCTCGATCTCTTTGGATAGACTAAGCTCGAGATGTTAAAGGACTATTTGGAAGGTCTTGTTTTAAGGGTTATCGTGATATTGTTTGATGCCCTGAATGTGACTGTCCGGAAAAGTGATCCGCTAGTTTATTTACTACTCCAGCATGTCACGGTTCGACTTCCAGGGGATCTCTCGTACCTACAGGAGCTAGCCAGATCGCTTGTCCTTCACGACTTTGCTACTTCCTGGCTGTACTGATTTCTTCACAAATTAACTGTTCATCATCTCATTTAGGACTCTACGCCCTTTGAACCAGACCAGTCAACACTCTTCCAACCGAAATTCCAAACATCTGGAAATCCATGGTGCGCCTTGTCAGGCCAGTTCTTCCAGTCGAAAGGCTTTATCTCTCCCGAAAAAGCTGGGCCGCTGACAGCCCAAAAGACTTATTTTTCAAAGAGGGCTAGGTCGATGACCTTGCTATCTATGGAGCCGAAGAGGGTAGGTTTGTCTAGCAGATCATATCGGGGAGCGATTCCGAGTTGAAGGTCAGCAGGGTCGACAGTTCGCAAGGCTGACTTTAGAGACTCAAGATCCTAAATAGACTAATTCTTAAGCCTGAAGGCTTTGTATCTAGGGTCGGAGTAATAGTCATAGCCGTAGCCCTACTTATAGTTGCTCGCCTAGTAGATAGCAGTGTCCAAAGGGACATTAAACCCCGCAAAGTAGCTCTCGTTCCTCAACCACTCCTCCAGTGACTTCCCACTCTCCAATCCGAAAAATTACTCGTACAGGAAAGCCGTTGGCAGCGAAAGATGTTTTGTTAAAGCGTTGTAGTCCACTATCACCCACTGACTATTATGAGTACCCGACCTGAATTTCTTGAATATTTAAACCCACTGCTCAGCATTCCTAGAAAGCCGGAGAGCAAGCCTGGAGCGCATCCAGCAAGGCAGAGTTTTAGGGTTGAAAAACTTATAATTAGAGGAATTATAGTTGTTAAGGGAGGTCTAAAGGACTACAAGTCCAGAATTGGCGAGATAGAAGTCGTCTTTGGAACTTAGGTCGCCAGCTCTTGAAGTAAAGGCTATTCTTGTAGCAGCGATTCTAGGGTCTTTGCTAGGGAACTAATACACTTTTGAATACCTCATCATCAGGTGGTAGATGTTGAAAGTGCTGTGCCCGACAAGGATGTTGGCGCCCAGCCTCTTTATAAACAAGTTGCATTCAGGCCTCTTCTATTGGGAAGTAAATGCGGGCAGAAGGTCGTTCAAGTCTCCCATATTGGTCAGGTAGTAAAAGTAGTAGAATCTGCTTACGCTCTGTCCATAGCTATGATCTTTGGTGATCCTGGCCTGATATCCTTGGTGCATCCCTCTGAGCTGCTGCAACAGACAGTTAACTTCTTGCCAAAATAGGTCATCTGGGTTTTCATCGATATTGTTTTCTATGAAATCAAGCTGGCGATTTACATGTTATTGCAAGTCCCAAGGAAGATTTGGGTGTCCTAATTGTCCTTACACATAGTTTCTCCAAGCATTGTAAATATCCGGCTGTGTTACATAGCCTTCAAGGAACCCAACAGCGAAGTGTTGGCTGGCAGGGTCCAGGTTGGAATTAGCGACCAGATGTATGTGATTCCAGCCGGTTTGGTTAAGCTCCGGAAGAAAAGTGGCGTGGGCGAGTTCGTCAGGAGAAGTGAGATTGGTGACGGACAGGTTGCGAGAGAGCGAGAAGACGTAGGAAGTGGTGGGATTAATGAGTGAAAAAATCATAAAATTACAGGCCTATTGCTACTGTTAATGGAATAAGGTATTGAATGTCCCAACTAATAGTAAGTGCCAGTGAGGCCTCTATCGTGCAACTACCCGCAGACTGTCTCCAAGCCCTCCCCTCGGCCCATTCAGTCTCCCATCAAAATCAAGGCTGCTCCCAAAAAAATTCCTCCCGACTTCCAACCTCCGTCCAGAATGTACTAAATAGCCAACGATGACGATGAAGTCCTTGATGAATCCACTGTGAAAGCTGCAATCTTCAAGAAATATGACAACTCTGGATGCAGGCAACTGGCTTCCAAAACCTACTTCTGCTCTATTTTTATACCCACAAACCGTATACAAGAAGGAATAAGTCCCCTTCTTACCAGACATCTTGCCGATCCCTGAGGGCTTTAAGCAACAATCTCCTCCGTTTTTCGACTCAAGTTTCTTGGGAGGAAATCTCCTATCAGTCTCTTAGCGCAAGACCGGGTTTAAACACAAGGAATACGACCTCTTATTACAAAACGATCTCAATTCTACTGGATATACCCAGTGGTTCTATTTCTCAGTGAGTGCAGTCTAACCAGGCACCAATGTGGTGTTCCACATTTTAAACCTGCATAAGTCGGACTCTCTGTTTAATCATGGGCTGAAGCCAGCGGTCCTAACGAGCGATGGCTAAAGCTGGAGGCGAGAGGGCAAGCAAGTGCGCTACGCTATATCAACAATAAAGCGCTAAGGATGCAGGAAATACTATTACACCCTTTCTTTTTCGTATTAATTTAAGTCAAAAGACAAAGTTTATTTCGCACACTCAGTCCCTTACTTGCCCGAAGACTTCAATGCCTTCCTTAAGGCCCTGGACTCCAAGGCCAAGCTCTGCAGACTCTCCCTCCTCTGCAAATCCTATCTGAATAACTAGGTCAAGATGCTTTCGATAGGCTAGAGCAAGAATCCCAAGAGGGAAACAGTGATTGTGCTCTGCAGACAGCACCCGGGAGAAACTCCCGCCTCCTTCGTGCTTGAGGGACTCTTAAAATTCATTCTTGGAAAAACTAAGTAAGCCTAATTTTTGAGAAAAAGTTACGATTTCATAGTAGTCCCGTTCATGAATATAGACGGAGTATACCTCGGCAACTACAGATGCAATGCTGTTGGCCTTGACGTCAACCGCAACTGGAATACTGTCAGACATAAAAAGTTCTTCCCTGAAATTACTGCTGTCAAGAACTTGGTCGCCAAAAATAAAAAGATCAGGCTGGTTGTAGATTTGCACGCCCATAGTCGCTGTTTCGGATCATTTATTTATGGCAATCCGGACTAAACAGGGGAAATTAAGACTTTAGCTTTGCTGCTCTCCAAGATCAACGTCGACTTTCAGCTACCTGCCTGCAGTTTTAGTGCATAAGAGTCAAAGCGAAACACAGCCCGACTCTATTTAGCGAACTCGGTAGGACTTTCGAAGACTTTTACGCTGGAGACTTCGTTTTTAGGTTCGATCAGAAACGGGGCGCGACATAATTTTTCGCTGTAGGACTTGAGGAAGATAGGGAGTGATCTGGGAATAGGGCTCTATCAATTATTCTTGTAGGATATGACTAAAGATAAGAAACAGTCTATATTTAAGCTGGCTCTCAAGGAGTTAGGCAGCCTCACCGACTAGTTTTTCAAAGGGCAGGGCTCTGACTCTGAACCAGAATAGTCCCAGCTCACTGAAATCTAGCTTCAAAACATCCTCGAAAGTAGTCAGAAGAAGTCCAGGGTCCATAGTCTCAGAAGAGTAGAAATCTAACGGAGACCTACTAGGGACTTCCGATTCCTTAAGCTCAACAAAGTACAGGCATTCATGCCCGACGACTATTTCCTAAGGCTGGAGCCTGCCTCGATTTACAGTCAGAAGGAGACGCTGTCACCCTCTCAGCGGAGCAGGCCGCACTCGCAGATGAAAGGCAAGCGGTAGGCTATCGAGAACTGTTGGAACTGTGGGTTCAACTGGTCAAGAAGTAGCCGAAATAGCTACTAGGAGGGGAGAGGAAAGGGCTTGGTGATTCTAAACTCACGGACTTTTAAAAGTTCATTGCAATGATTTGATTTCATTAAGTATTTTCGTAGATGAATTCTCGTTCCGAAACTAGGCACTCTCCCTCCTCAATTCGCAAGGAGAAGCACATTTCCCTGTCCTGCCACACCTGCATCTCTCCCCTCACGCACTCCGACTCGTAACCCAGCACTCTGCAGATCTCCTACGTGCTGGGCTGCAGCAGACTGCTCTTGCTAATACTCTTGAAGAGCAGGCACAACACTCTATCGTATATCGGACACATGTCTATTAATTAGGCCATTTCCGATTAAGACCAGCAAGTCTCTTTGATCGTCTTGAAGAGTTTAATCAGCAGAATCCGCAGATTTTACTAATAAGCTAAAATCGGGAGACTTGAGTCTGTGAGAAGAGGCCTGAAGAGACTCTCCTTTAAAGCAGTAAGTTTTTCTACTTTCAGGGATTTGCTGAAGTAGATGTCCCTGAGGAAGGCGAAGTAGAGTGCCCTAGAGAGTGGATCTCCCTTGGGGTTCACGCGTATGTAGGTAGTCAGCTAGAAGACAGAAGAGTTGTTGGGCATCATGAGAGTAAATTTTTATTATAGTTCTGGGAGTTACAACTATTTTTGCAGCAACTAGCTCTCAAGCTGTTAAACCCGCCCCTACGGCATGCTTTCCTATTTCAGAACAAAGTTGTTTATCTTTGGAGGAGCCTGAAGTCCCACGTCCACTCGCTCCCGGTTTTCGAGGTCATGGAAGGATTCTACTCCTGACCCATGTTCATAACTGCCAAAGTCATTCTGAGAGGGCCTTTATTTGGAATGACTAATGAAGGAGCCTAAGAGAGAGTCGATGATTTAACCCTGGCGCTCCATGGGCCGGGCTGGTTGAGGCAGCTTGTGGATATTTTCAGCTGAATAGATAAGGGAGTCCTGATTATTTTAACAGAATTTATTCTGCTTCTCAAAGACGATAGAGTCAGCAACTAGCGATACGGCCATTTCAGGAGGCGTGATACCGTAGAACACATCCTCCGATATTATGTTTTTGATCTCCTATTTGAGTCGACTGTATTCGCCCTCCTCTTAGTGCTTTTGGTCGTTGAGCATAATGTTGAGACTGCTGTTGGGACTCTCGTTGATCTCGCTGTCCTCGTCATCTACGTCAGACTTCACCACTACTTTGAATACTTCTTCTTCCTCGACGGCCGGGTGCATCTTGAGTTCATCTATTGTTTTTTGCTTGATCCTAATTGATTCCTGTAGCTATTAGTTTAGTTCTATTTGATGTTGGAGCTGCTACTGAGCTACGTGCAGTTATTGGATCAAGGTTCCATTTCTCAGCTTTAGTTACTAAAGCACCTTGATTTGGCTTCTCAAATCCCCCACCTCTCGCTGCAGCTTTTCATTGCAGAGACGCAAATCGAAGTTCTACAGCTCGAGACCTTAGCTCTTTCTCTATTCATTGCTCAGCTTCTAAAGCAAGTTCTGGCTGGACTCCAGATGGTCGCTTTTTTAAAGAATTTCCCTTTCCAAAGAGTTAAGACTGTCCTTGAGCTTTTAATGCAGACCTGACTTGCTAGTGAGTTCGGACTCAAGCCTGCTGAGTGCCTCAGAGACAGTGAAGAGTTAGGATTGTTTGGTGACGAACTGCTCCTGCAAGGACTCGTTCGATCTAGCAAGATTCTAATAGTCTCTGCGCAAGGACTCGATGTCGATTTGTTTGTGGCTCAAACTCAAAAATTAATTCTAATTCTCCTGGATTTTTAGCCAGAGCTGCTCCACTAGTAGTCTCTCCTTCCGCAACTAGCCTTATAGCTCCTACACCTCAGAATTCAACTGGCCGATTTCCCTGTCCATTTCCAAGATCCTCTCCTTCAGCTCTCCGATCCTGAGCTGCTACTCCTATAATTTGAAGTTCAGCACGTCATTTTCGTTCTTCAGTTGCGCGGCACTATCGGACTGCTCGGCTAGCCTGACGAGAGTCTGCTAGAGTTAGTCTTGGAGAGTGATTTTTTAAGCAAGTGAAAGCTGGAGCAGTCTGATCCTTTCCTCAAGTGATTCGATGGTGGAGGATTTGGATTTGATATCGCTCTCGAGCACCTAACTCTTGAGGCGAATTTCTTAATAAACCTTTTCGTCTTCGTCAGCTACTATTTTCATCTCCTAGACCATCCCCTCAAGCTAACTGACCTTAGTCTGCAGCTACTGGTTCTCGGATCTTAGCTTGACCTAGCTGTTGTCCTGAACGTGGATATCCAATCGGGTGGATTACTAGGTCTAGAGGTCTACTGAAGATACTTGGTAAATCTGTTCGCATTCCAGGATCTACAGGCCCATTTAGCAAGGCTTGTGATTCTTTAAAGCCTATTGCTAAATCAGTTATCTCCGTAAGTGCTAATTTTATTGTCTAAGTTGTTGATTGACCTCCTACTTTACGTCGACAATCTCCTGGAGCGCTTCGGCCTTGGCCTGGAGGAGTCTGGCCTGAGTTCTAGATTGTTCCTCCTAGACAGTCTTCTTCTCGAACTAATCTTGATACAATTTGGAAATGTTGGCCTTCTAGCTTTTCAGCGACTAAGCTGAGGCCTTAAGCTCCTTTATTCCTTGCAACAGCAACTCGTTTTTGGCCTTCATTTCGGAAAGTTAGAGCTCGATCTACTCACTTCTGTTAGTCCTCTCTTGTAGACTCTAGTTCAGCTTTATGTTTTCTTGCTAATACGCTCGCTTCATTGACGCGCTCAGCCTCAACTACTCCTTCAGAGTGTCTCTCTCTCGCAAGGCCTGCATCAGCTACTGGTTGCTTGTCTAGACCTGAAGCTGGCTTTGGTACAATGACTACTTGAGTAGATCGAGGTTAGCAGTTAGTACCTGGATCTTCTCCGAATTCTGAAGAGACTTCTACAGCTCTTGTTGGCATTTGGCGAGTTCCCTTTTGAGCTAAAAAGATTAGGAATGGGATCTGTTGATTTAGAGGCGCTGCCGCTTGGTCTATTCCTCAAAGCTCGATTTGGCTTGTCTTTCCATTTCGAGCTATTTCAGACAGACTGCGAGCTGATCGGTAACCTTGGACTTCTTTTTCCGCTAGATATCCAAGGCCGACTCCAGTTCTTTGCTGCAATCTTATCGCTCTCGGAGCATCCTCTCCTGACTCTCCAATTCTTTGGACAAATGCAGCAACTTTTGCTAGAGATTGTCTCGCTATGATTTGAGCCTCTCTTAGTAAACACGCTCGTTCCTCGATAGATAAGAATTCATGCTGCCCAAGTCGTGCTTTAACTTCTAGAAGATTGTGGTCTGCTTTTTGCGTTAGGCCTCGCCCTGCTAGGCAATCAGTCTGGAACGCTATTGCTACTCCCTCAGTCCAGCCAACTCCTGGACCAGGATCTTATTGTTCTGCACATAATCCTCCAGCATACTCTCAAGGTGCCGCTTGTCAGAAGTGATATTCTCGATTTCACGACGGTACTATTGTCTGGCTTATTGCAGGTATTTATCTTTACGCTGGAGGTATTTCTTCTCGATTTGCCCAAGCAGCTTGGAGACCGAGATTTCGGGGGAGAGGTGTTTGGAGGGGGAGTGTGCGTCTTTGTTTCGACTGCGGATGTTTTTGGCCATTTCGTTCCTGCCTTTCATATTTGAATGAATCAAAACGTCAGATATCGCGCAGCTAAATGTTTTCCAGCTGCTAGAGCTACTCAGATTCCCCGCAATCTTTGAGCAAGTCCCTCAGCTGCACAGTGCACATGGAGAAGCTGGTCCGCTCGCTCCAGATGCTCTACATCTCCTTCTCTCTTGACTTGAAATTCCTGTAGATCTGGAGGGCCGAGAGATCCACTGTCGAGTCCAGCAGGTAGAATGCCAGGGTCAGCGAGGAGGTGTAATCCTCCTTAATCTTGATCTCCTTCGGGAAGGAAGACATCTCCAGCGGATAGCTTTTGTTGAACTTTACTTTTAGGAATTCCACGATCTAGCGGTGCTTTTTGAGCAGTTCGATGGGGAGATCGAAGCTGTCGGTGTCGTTTGCGAGTACCTCCATAATTTGCAGGAGATGCGTGAGATTGAGCACGAACTTCTGGAACTCGATTTTGAACTAGATCGAGCCGAAGCTCTTCTCGATCTTAAGCACACGGCGTTTGAGGTCCGGCTTGAAATTCTTGAGGAACTCGAGAGGCTTCTGTGATGAGAGGTTTTATAAGGAAATGTGGGACCTCTCCTTTAGCATTCCCAAATACTCTTTCATGGAGCTAGGCATCTTCACGCCTTCGAACAGACCCTCCAAAACTCTAGCCTTCACGAACTTCAGTTTTCCTTCCAAAAAGCCTTCCTTCACGCTGGCCAGCTCTACCTCCTTTATGTGGACCTATTTGTTCCGTTGGAAGGGTTCGATTAGGCTGAAGATGTCCGTGTCGTTGTTCGTTATCAGCAGTTTACCCTGGTCGAGAATGTAGGAGTAGTCGGAGCGGAGAGAAGTCTTATCGGCGATAGAGTCAATTCTGAAGGATTAATCTTTGGTCCTGATTCGGAAGAGTGTTGATGAAGAAGAGAGGAGCCGCTTGCTCGTTACAGAGACCAGGAAATCTGCCGCTGGGAACCTGAGTTTCGGAATGTAAATTTTAGTAATTGGCAAGGGCTTGGAAATAGAAAAAAAAATAGAGGGCTCATACTTGATCTTCTTTTAGGTGTAGATTTAAAGCTTACCGCCCTTGCGATCCTTCAGAGGAGAAATCCTTTCATCTGACCCCAGCATCTTGCTCGGGAAGAGACAATTTGACAGCCACCCCATATTGGTGCCAGTCAGTCCGCAGATGTCTGAAATGTTAGGACTTATGCAGAGCGACTTCCTAGCAATGTCTTGGAAAGAGCGGTCATCGAGTTCAATGCAAGCCCGATGGTATTGAGTGAAGGGGCCAAAGGGCAATACAGTGCCATACAGGTACAGCTTGATGTTCTAAATAAACCTCTGTTTGGAGGAAGATTTGAAGCAAATTTACTGCCAGTAGAAGCAAAGGAGAGCACGCATGAAGTCGATGTAGTCCATCCTGAGGCTGTGCAAGAAGTACTAGCAAAAGTTTTGTTAGTCTTTTACGAAAATCTGTCCGTGGATTCCTAACAAAGAGTCCTTTCCCAAGGCCTTCTCCTTAAGGACTTCAGAACAGCTGTTCATGATTTCGGCCCTTTTAGCGACGTCAGCAAGCGAGTAGTAGTTGGTATCGACCCTAAAAAGCCTATTTTGTGAGAGATAGAGGTGCTAAGCAAGGAAGTGGGGGTCGAAGAGCTGCTTTTGCAAGAGGGGGATCTAATTGAGATAGAGAGTGAAGTGCTTAAGTGAGACGGGAGTCTTCTATTGAACATTTAAAGTAAGAGAGTCCATAATGTAAGTATGATTGTGAGTAAATCAAGAGGAGGGACGGAATAAGGCTAGTGGCCTTTTCCTGAATTAATATGGAATTTTAAGCCATTGAGAGCCTCCAGATGGACTCCTTGGACGATATCTTCCCGCAGCCGTAATACCCTTGCATTCGAATCATCTCCCACCAAGTCCAGGGCTTCTTCCGCAAAACCACGTCTTTCCGATTCTCCTTCTATAGCTAGCGCAACTCTTCCTACACCTTTTAGAGGCAGGAAAATGACATTCACTGGCTCCATTAGTAACTATTTTATACTGTCCCTTAATAGGCCATCCCTCCCCTCTACTGCAAAGACGTACTCATGAATATTTCTTCTAATGTCAATTAGCTCAAGTAGGGCTACCAGATATTCCTGAACACTTGTCTCTCCAACGAAGCCTTATATAAATCATCCGCATTCCAAGCTTTCATAGCCGAAGACAAATTCGAGGGAGTGATGGGGAGCAACTAGCGGCAATAACTAAATTTCCTGACGCTGCCAAAACTGCTGAAGAAGGTGAAAGATACTATATTCACCTAATCGGTAAAGGACGAACTGATCGGCAAGTAGTTTTAAAAGGCCAAATAGGATAAAATTTAGCTTTAAGCCTCTTTCACCAAATTCTCCAAGTTCCTTTAGTCCGTCCAAAGGCTCAAGCTCGACCTCAATAAAACTCTCCTAGATTAAAACACCTCGCAAATCATTCAAAAATACATTCGCAAGGCTGATGAGGTGTACTCCATCGAGTACTAACTTCACAGGGCCGTTATCGACACTCTGAGCAATTTGTAATACCTGCTAACTCTCTGTCTGAGTTTCTCAAAGATTTAGGATTAATTAGTGGAGTTGAAGGCTAGAGTGGGGAAAAAAGACTCACCTATTTTAGCCAAAAGGATTGAGTCTCGGGAGCGGCTCATGACCAATTAAGGCAAAGAGGCTTTCCTCAAAAAATTCATGTAGAGGTGGAAAAAGTCGTATTCATTCGGACAGTAGATGCTGGAAGCACTGATCAACAAATTCAGGAGCAAGTGGAGCAAGCAGAGCTTGAAGTGAATCAGGATTAGCATGGAAATTTATAATCACGCTGCATAGTTCCAAATTCATCATTCACTTATATTAATTATGTCATAGGAGAGAGCCTTCGATTGGCCATACCTGAATCGCCTCAAAGCCACCATAGATCGCCTGGCTTTTCACTAGGTCTCGGCTGAGAGGCTTGTCCTCAAAGAATTTCTCTTCGACTCCGACCACCTTCTCACCTAATTTTATTCCAATAAAAAATCTGTTTAGTTGCTTTCCCTAAAATCTGTAAAATATTAAATTTACGTCCCGCTCACTCATTACAACGTAACGCACTTCAGCCTGTCCAAGCGGAAATCCCGACTGCTCAAACTAAGGCAATCGCCGCAACTGTTGCAGCAAGTGGAGGAGGGGATGCTGCGGAGTCTTTCGAGAGAGAGTAGTAAGGAGGAGAGTTCTGCCTAGTTACTCTTTAAGAACATCGTATTAGTGGATACAGCTAGTACCTAATAAATTTACAGCATTTTTTAGCCAGAGAAGTAGATGAATTTCAAAAAGAAGAAACGCTACCAGCCCGTCCTTTCCAACACTCTGCTCACCATCGACCTTAGGACTGTTAAGACTCCCAGGAAACTCAAAGATCCCCGTATAACTAAAGATATTGAGGCCAGAGTGGCTATCTATTTGAAGACAAGCTACACGATGGGTCGACTCAGTTCGATATAGACGAGGCGCAGCAGCAAATAGAAGATTAGCAAGAACAGCAAGAACAGCAAAGAAAAGGGTACTAGGAGCAAAGGAAAGTGAGCTAGACTAGCTGAATTAGGTTATTACATTATTTCATGTTGTTGCAAAAAGTAGAAAAAATATCAGAATTTTGCTTTTTGGTGCCTGGACTCAATCCAGGCCCCTTCACTTTAGCAGGCACCAACTCCTACCTTATCGGCCACTCAGCCAAAAGACTCCTCCTTGATACAGCAGAAGATTCACCTCCCTACACTCATCTTTACAACGAACTACTCAAATCTCTTAATTGTCAAGTAGAGAAGATAGTGATAACGCACAGCCACTTTGACCACGTCCAGGCACTCAAATCAATCTACAGCCCAGGCCAAAGCGTTTTCAAAGGAGCTGCAGATATTTCGGATGCTTCCACTGAAAAGGCATGCGGATTTCAATATATTTACAATCAAAAAAAAATAAGCATCGATGATTTCGACCTCGAATTAATCGAGACTCCAGGACACTGTCCAGACCACTGCTCCTACTGGGACGACAAACACAAATATCTATTTACAGGCGATTGCGTCTTGGGCAAGGGCAGCTGCGTCATCACTGACTTAAACTCCTACTTCGAGAGCCTCGATCGACTGTTGGCCAAAGAAGCAGAAGTGCTCCTCCCTGGCCACGGCCCCGTGCTGTTCGGTAAGTAGTCAGTCCGCAATCGGATTCTAAGTGTGATCGAAAACAGGAAGTAAAGGTAGCTGCAAATCTTAAAGGCCTTGGAGTCAGGTTGCCGTAATTAAGAATAGCTACTAGAAAAGGTTTACGGGAGAGTGGAGTAAGGACTGCGGAGAGGGTGTATGAGCAACCTGAGTGCACACCTGGATAAGCTGGCTGGGGAGGGCAGTCAGCTTGCGATTAGATTTAGATAATTATAATGAGCCTTAAATTTGTCAACTCTCTATAGATCTTATCCTCCAAAGCGCAAGGGAGACGTCGCAGTCAGCCCAGACTCACCTCCACCAAGCTCTTCCCCTCCAATTTCTTCAAGCTCAAGTCCGAAGACCCAGACAATCACCCCGCCATTTCCAGGGCCGTCAACGAGTTCCGGCCGATGAAACGACTAAGGAGGGAGAAGGAGGGCAGGAAGTAGCGCCAAGAATTTAAACTCTCTCCGCCTCCCCAATAAGTAAATTTTTCATTCTGTCTTTGAGTTTATTAAGATTCATGTAACAATCCACTTTCCGCCTTGATCAGAACTCCCTCTCTCTCAGCAAGGCTCTTGAGTTCGTCGGCAGCAATTCCAATTACCAGAAGGCAGCCCTCCTCCTCCTCTCGCTTCCTATCTTCATCATCTCCTACCACATCGCACTCATTGCCACTTATTCTTCAATCGTGGCTGTCAGCTACTAATTTTTTGTCTTTTCAGCTATCGGCACTCTGCTGCTCCCTTACCTAAGCGAGCGTCACGGTAGACTGAAAATCCTTTGGGCGAGCTGCAATCTGCTGCTACTAGGATCACTGTTTCTGCTATAACGATACCTTTTCAGTGTTGTTATCATAAGAGACTGTAAGCTACATCGGCAACCTGGGGTCATCCCTTGTAGGCTTTTCCAGAGGCTTCTTCGTTGTCGCTTTCCTCTACCTTACTTAAATTTCAGGTGACAGCATTCGGGCCTGGATACCGATCTACGTAGGGTTTGCAACGGGAGCGGCCATTCCTTTTGCAGGCATTGTCGGAGTATGGGGCTCCATCCCTGCAGTGATCATCGTCGGAATGGTAGTCTGGGCGCTGAGATTCAAACTGCGATAATCACCATAGTTCCTGGCGAGGACAAAGAGCCAGTAGAAGCTACGACTGGTGCTGTCCTACATGGCCGAGGTTAACGAGCGTCCTGTATTCAATTTCAATGTGAGTCAGGATCCGCAGTACCACTCATTTTCTAGGAACTACACTTATCTTGACATATTCACTCATCATTCTCTCAGAAACGCGGTTCTACCACTCGCCCTTCTGTGGATGGTACGGGAAATTTGTTACTATGCCTCCTTGCTGGCCCTCGCAGATTTGGGCACGGAGAAACGTTCTCATCTGGTATTGTGTGGAGTGAGTGAGATTGCAGGAATGATCCTAAGCGTTCCTTTCAAAATGAAGTTCAAGAGAGTGCAGAGCCTAAGCATTTTGCTTCTGATTTTAGCTGTGTGCGGGACTTTGAGTTTCGTCCTAAGACTTCCCTAAAGCTGCCAAAGCGGAGTGTGCTATCAAAAGTCGCTGAGCCTGCTGATTGCGATGGTTGTCCGATTTGCTCTTGCCATCTTCGGCAGCATCCTCATCACATACAGCCTTTAAGTCCTAAGGCCCTCGATCAAGACTCTCGGACTTTCGATGTGCGTGGGACTGAGCTCTATTGGAAATTTCCTGGTCCCTTTGCTCTTTTCGGTGAGTAGACTAGGAGTTAGTGTCATGGGACTCATGGGGGTCGTGGCTGGACTTTCCGTGTTTCTGACGAGGTAACTGTTCTAAACTAACGGCAAGATGCGAGAGGAATTCGAAGAGCGCACTTTCGCATTGCTTGAACTTTGAGTATTTAATAATGGCAACTCCGCAAGAGCGACTTTACAACGCAATCAATAGCCACAAGATGGCTCTTCCACCCGTGGAACTGCCGCCTTCTGCCCAGTGCTGCGGCCCAGTGTAATCTCCCTCGCAGAACTAATACTACTCACAATAGAGCATCGACAAATTGAGTTCACACTTCAACCGGAGGATCGGCTAGCTGATGAAGGAGCTATAACTGAAACACCACAAGATGTAGTCAGCCGAGAATTTGATTATCCATCTAAATGGACAGCTAGCCAAACTCAGCGAAGAAAATAACAAGTTATAACGGAAACTTGAGCTCTCTGAAGAAGCACTAAGGAACTAGACTGCCACCCATCAAATTTAAATTGCCGGCTTGAGGGCTGATAACTAAAAGCTCTTGCTCAAAATCTAGATGCTCGAAAAAGATATCGCCAGGACTGGCCAGCATGAGGACTCCTTCAGGTCTTCCAACGCTTTGAACTCGGAGCGAAATAACGAGTTTTTCTAAAGGCTGATCAGTAGAATGGAAACTACGCATAAGGAGCAGATTGTTCGCCTCTAGTCGCTTCACTAGGCGTTTAGCAACACTTTGCAAAATTAAATTAAGCAGTTCAAAGAAAAAATAAAGTTGCTCGAAGACTCGCTCGCTGCAAGGCAGCAGCACAGCCTCGAGCTTGAGGTGAAACTGACAGAGAGTCTTAAAGAGAGTGGATTTAACCTCCAGCGAGCATAACAAGCTGAGCAGCAATTTCTGTCAATCAAAAGGGAATACTAATAATTAATATCTTCTAAAAGAGAACTCTAGGAAATTCGGCTTAAAGGCAACTAGCTGATAAATTAGCTGCAGACCAAGCTCGAAGTAATGCAGAAATAGCTCACCAACATATCAGATCTGCTCGAGGCAAGCAGGAGGTAAAGCAGTTAGTAGAGGTCACGGCATGAAAAAGCGAGAGAGCGTTTTGAGCAGGAGGTGAAAGAGTGGCGCGTACGTGTGGATGACCTCGAGCGGCGGAGGGAGGAACAGAGGATATAATTATAAAGGACTCTCTTGTTGAAGCGCTAGAAAGAAGTCGTCGTCTTCTAAAAGAACTGCGATAATCCGGAGCTGATCGAAAAAATACAAACTCTCGAGGCCCAGCTTCAGGAATTCAAAGAAAAACTACATCTCCAGGAAAATTAATTCAGCTCAATACTCCAAACTAAAGATAATTAAATCGCTTTTAACAAAGAACTGCTCCGGCGCAAGTCAGAAGAGCTCAACGCGCTGTCTCGACTCAATTAAGCTTGCTCCTCCGAGATTCTCGAACTCAACGAGTATAAAACCAAGCTGGCGCTTCAGCTAAAGATGGCAAACAAAGACAACTAATCGCTGGTAGCAAAGAATATAGTGCGGTAGGATGACAACGTCAGGACAGCCATAATCTAGGACTAGCTGCGAACCACTCTAATAGAGCTCAACGATGCCCGAGCCAGGTAGTGCCACAGCAGCTGCCAAATCAGCCAGCTCAAGGCCTAGCTTATCGAGCTCAGTCAGCTCAACTCCTAACTCAAAGCCAAGACCTCGAAAGGCCCCTTCATGATGATTCAGCAGACCAGCCAGTAAGATTCCTGGCTTTTACTGAGATAAATCATAACAGAGTTATCGCCTGTCCTAGATTTGTCTAGCAATCAAACTTACACGACAGCCACGGAGCTGGGTCGCTGCATCAAGTCCCAGATCGAAAAGATCCAGACTCAAAGCCTCCAAAGAGAGCGTTAGCTGGTCGAGAGACTTAGGGACCTGAGCAAGTTGAAATCATGAATCTACATATAGCGCATCTCCATAGTCGTTGCATCAAGCACTTATATATTCATTATGATTAGTAAAAAGCCACAATTCTTGCGCCTCTAGCCCACCTAGGTCCTAGTCTCTGACTATCAGGCCAAGGTCCAGTATTAGGTGATTGTCACCATGCAGAATCTTCACTCGGCCATCCTAAACCTCCGGATCCTTCAACCAACTATCAAACTTTTTCAGACAGACTTCAACTAATCTGCCCTGCAGATTGCAAGCGGTCTGAGCAGGACCTTTGCTGTTTACTTCAAGAACAATTAATGTGAAGAGATAAACGACTTTTTAGTTATAAAGCATCAGTTCGGCGAAGAGAGATTGCCATTACGCGCTGTTCCTCCTTCCAGCAGGATCATCTTCCAGCAGGTCAACGACTTTGGCTTTATTAGGGCCGACCAGCCCGAGTAGTTTAAAATCGAGTTCAGGAACTAGGGGACCATCTCCGGGGAAGTGCAGATCTCCAAGGAAGGTTGGATGCACGCAGGAGTACAGATGAACCCTACCAAATTTCTAATAGCAGCAGGCAAATCCCAGAGCGTAAAGATTAATATAAACACCAGGGAAGTGAGAGTGAACAAGTTTATCTGCGAGGTCAAAATCGACAAAAAAATTCTGAAATTCTTGGAAATCAGCTTCGCGGTAGTCTAGTTTTTGCAGACTGTGATCGACCTCCAATCTAGGCGAAAGTGTAAGGAGATAGACTTCGGAACTGTATATTGCGGGGAATTTAAAGTGATAAAATTGGGACTGGTGAGCCAATCGCCTTACAACTTGTAGTGGTCGAGTATGCTAAAATCGGGACGGATCAATGCAACTTCCAAAAACATGATTAAATACCAAACTCCCCAGTAGGTGGGCAAGGAATAATCATAGAAAATTATCCATCTAACTCCACATTACGGCAAGCTCAAGGCATTCTAGGAGATCGTCTTGGAGTTCTCGTGCGCAGGCAAGATAACTGAAAAGGATCAGCTCAAAGTTGAACGAGAGGCTAAGACTGGTGCTGTCGATATGAGTCCTAATAGTTTCGACTACACTCTCCTCCTTTAATTTGCAACAAAGGAGAAGTAACAGAAATTCGAGTCTGTTATTTACATGCCGATCAAAATTAAATGTGAGTTGCCCTCTGTGACTATTCAACCGACTTAGCTTTTCTTTGGTGAGTGTCCAGTCAACTCCTCTGCCGACCTTAGACTCATCCTGATTAATAACAACACTAAGTTGCCCATCGATTTCAATCTGGAGCCCTTCAGCTCGATATTACTCCATCCTAGGCAGTCTATTCTCAAGGCAGGCAGTTCAATGTAAATCATAGTAACTTTCAGACCCAAATGCACCGGGACAGTCAGGAAGCAACTTATGCTGAAACTACTTCAAAATAAGTACACGATACCAATCGATGTGTTTGGGCACACCGAGACCTACGAACCAAAAGTAAAGCCGACGAGAGGCTTGGAAGTCACTCAATAAGACTTTGTGAGCACAAAGAACCTTGTCGAGCCCATATAGTCCAGACTCTTCCATTCGAGACAGACAGCACATCGCGGACTACTTCGGACTGTCAGTGTTGAGCAGGCTCGAACTGTGAGCAGGGAGCGACTCGGACTAAGCAGAGAACGGACAGCAGTGACCAGGGAGCGCGGGTTCCTAAGCAGGTAGAAATTTAGTCGCTAAATGAGAAGTAGAGAGAAGCGCTAATAAAAGCCCTCTGAATTGAGGAACTAGTATTTCAAGGAGAGCATCCCATCCAAAGACTAGGACCACTCGCTTAAGGAGATTATTGACTAGAAATTGGCCGTAGAGGATCGAGCTCTGCGCAATATCAAGGAGGCTGAACTGCTAGACCCCACTCCCAAAGTCCCTTCGCTCACAGCCTCCAAACTCAAACTACCGAAAACGAAGTAGCGGCTTTTTGTAATTAAGCATATATTCGATTACGAGCCTTACGAGCAGCCCATAGTGTCCGAAAACCTGCACAGAGTTTAATAATCAAAAGACCACAAGGTAGTTCTAAAGCCTTGCAATCAAAAATAGCAAGCTTAGATAACCCAGCGACTCAAGGGCACTGATCTCAAAAACATTATTTCCACCAACGTTCTTAACTTCGGTAAAATTTTCGTAAATTCTACAATCAAAAAGAACTTCTCCATCCTCAACAAACTCACCTTCTCGATCCAGGCCAGGCTCGAGTATGACGACAAGGAGGACTTCGGTTAATCTACCTTGCAGAGGCAGATAATTCGCTCGAACCAAACTGCAACTTTTGAGGTATGCCTCTTCAGAAGTAGTCTGGGCTAGTACTCCAGCAGCTTCAGGTGCATAATAAACGAGCACCATATCTTCAACGTGGCAGTGATCGGGAAGGTCGAACTCATGACGCTAAGCTGCTCCAAAAGCAATATAAAGATGCAGTTCACATAAGAGAGCTAGAGCATGGAAGTATATGATAATTTCCACCTAAAGAATAGTGGCAACTCGACTGTGAAGTTCAAGCTGGAATGCTCCCATCCCTCCTTCGGCTTCATCCCTAACCAGGGCGAAATCTAGCCCAACGAAAACCTTGAAATGAAAATTATGGTGCGATATAGGCCGCAGCCTCAGGGTACAATCTTGGCAGGATAGCCAGCAGGGAGGAAGGCGTCTTCTAGTGTCAAAACGGACTAGGCAAAAGTCGAGGTTAGGATTGAAGATGGCCTTAGTTTTTCCTTGAAGTTGTTGGGGATCTACTCAGAAACCAAAGTTTTCGCAAGAGAAAATTAAATCGATTTTGGGAAGTTCCTGGTTGGCCAGGAGAAGGTCAAGACTATTGCAATAAGAAACTACTCCAAGCACAGCACGGCCTTTGAAGTTGATCGAAACTCATTGCCTGAGAACTGCAGTGTGACCCCTGAACAAGGAAAGATCCAGAGCGACGGGACGAAAGAGCTGCTAGTGTCCTTCAACAGCAAGTCATCAGGCGAGTACAAACACCGGATAAAGATTTTGGTGCGAGGAGGTCCTTCGATAATAATGCCTTTCTGGGCGGAGATTATTTTGCCTAATATCGAAATACTGTAGCCATAGTTCAACTTTCGGAACTTGACTACACTCGGGACTGGTTGTCTGCCTCTCACGCTCGTCAACCACACTGAGGTCTAGGCTGTGCTTATCCTCGACTTCTAGAAGGTTAAGACTGTTGGAAAATTTCAGATCGAGCCGGTTGAGAAGAAGGCCTGCGTGGAGTACGATGAGGACGAAATCAACTGCAAGTCCTGCAAAATCACCTTCAAAGGTAGCTAGACTCTCCAGTTCAGACTGACCTTCGGGCCAAGACAAATAAAGAACTACAACTTTTAGCTGCCTCTGACACTGAGTGGCTACGGAAAGCTGCTGGGCACCAATCGGAAGATCATATGTGTCGCGACCTAGGCTAACTTTCTCATCGAGCCCCAAAACATAGACTTTGGGAAAAAGATCGTCCAGTACTCCGAGACCACTCTCCCAATTGCAGCAGACATCGTCATTCATAATAAATATCACTTTGATATTAACTGGAAAATTTAATAAAAATTTTTACTGGAGTCCAAAGCCTTTTCTCTCAAACCTGTCATGGGAACTCTCAAGCCTTCCGAAAGCAGCAAGCTCAGGTCCAACTTCATGCCGCAAAGGACTGGTTTTTACAGCACCAGAGTTCCCGTGCTCCTCCAAACTACAAAAGATGGCCCCTACTAGGATTATCTCTAAATAAACCTGCGGGGGGAAGGGTCTCAGCCCCGGTTGCTCTTCGACCGCTCTGAGATCATCCTGGCTCCCGTAGCTCTCGAGACCGAAAGCATCACCTAATTCAAGATCCTTAATGAGGGGTACTAGAACATGACGATCCGTTCGAGACTGTAGCTGGACGAGAGCCAATTTTCTACCAACGAGCGCAAGTATGAGACAGCCCTCATAAAGCTTAACTACCCGTAGGGCTAGAAGATAAGCATCAATAAGAGCAAGATCACAGGCCTTATTTCCTTCATTTCCAAGAAGCCGATCTCGTTCTCCCTCAAGCTCGAAGTCTTCGACACCAACGGGATGGTTTACTCCACTACCGTCAGCGGTACAGCTGATAACTCCATCCTCACCTATTTTCCTAGCCTTTAAAACTCGTGGTTCAGCGACAACCGCTAAGAGAACATAAACCCCTCGAGCAAGCTATTCATCTAGCTGTGGATGCAGTACTACTTCCCCTAGCTGAAGATGAACTCCTTCCCAGATAGCCTGATCGACTGCTCAGGCTCACAGATTTTTCAAATGCTTTACATCCTTAACGGCAGAAAGGGAGATATCGAAAAATTGACAGTCCCTTCTGACAAGGATAATTACTTGCGCAAACTCTAATTGTTCAAAGAGCTCATCGTCTTCCTTAAGTCTTACGGGGCCTTGATCAACCACATCAGGCCACAATACCTGCTCGCATACTCGGAATACACGCAGTTATCCAAACAGTAGAACCTGCAGCGACTTACTCAGAAGTCCTTTAACAAATATTCTTTTGACTGCTGGCTCTGTCTGATCTACCAGGTCCTCAAGATCTTTTACGTGAACCGTCAAGCGAAAATAAAAAATGACTCTAAAAATATGTAAAACCCTTCGGCTGAATTTGGCTTGGTTGAGATCCAGACCATGAAGTGGTTGTAATCCTGCCTGCAAAAGTACAACACCTAAAGCTCTGTTAACAACTTCAACTTCAATATCGAAAGTGCCATGGTCCACGTCGTCAATTTTTACTTCGAAAGTCTCCTGAAATAAGATTTACCCGAAGAAGATGTCGAGGCCAAACGGTTCAACTTGTTAGCTTAGTATTACCTTACTATGGGTGTCACTCTCGCCTAGTTGAAAAATTTTGGCTTCAAGGAGAAATTCATGTTTTTTTTGCACCTAATGAACAACCTGCCGCACTTTGTAGTGAGACAAACACTGGTGTTCAGCTGTCTGCTGGGCTAGAACTGCCTGAGAGTGATCGAGCTGAACAACAGTTCGAGCAAGCAGGTGAGCTACTGGATAAAGATGTAGGGGAGCAACGACTTCAGCCCGATGGAGAGCTAGCTCATTACTATAGAGCCGAAATCGAGTCTGAAGTTCTAGGTCAATTTCGTGTCAAGAGTGAGTGCGCCTGTCGAGGGGCGGATCTTCTTCATACCCCGCAGAGGCTCAATGTCCAACGGAAACGCCCTTGTCTACGACCTCAAGAGCCAGATCACTGGCCGCAAGTCTATCCGCAAACCTGAAATTGTAAAGAGTGCGCTGTACTAGCGCAAGGAGTTCAAGATCCAGGTGATTAACAACTTCGAAAATTACTAGTTCGCGCAGTTCCAGGTGACTCTCAACTACGAGAAACACGATTCATAGATCTGGAACAGCTTCGTCCTCAAGTCAGACTCAGTCGTCAACTCTAAGCGCGGCTCGGCCATGATCCTCGAGCTAATCTATTTCCCACTCACTCTCCTAATTCAAAGGTGCTTTATCATCTTCTGCGACCCGGTCGTCGGCTAGTTCCAGATCTAGGTCATCGGAGAACCAGACCTGCCAAGGCCTGTATTTTAGCCGCAAACGTACCAAATCACAGTAGACCAGTAATAGAGCATTGAAATAAACATCCCCATCCCGAACCACCAGCTGATCCGTTCGAGGCAGTTGATCGACGGCTTCATCTTCGACAAGATGAAGCTTATGTTTTCTGACCTCATGTCAGATTCGATCGACCTGTAAGTAGAAGCATTTCCTAAAAACTTCATGAAGCTCCATAAGAATATTACCATCCCCCGTGTGCTAACAATCGACGAACGGAAGGACCATCCTGACACTTTTAAGTTACCTCTCGTTGTCCTGTTCAAACAGATCTTCAAAGAGTACCAAGTTGATCTCCTACTCAAAAATAAGGACTCCAGCGATGTCCGCAGATTAAATTTGATTTTCAATATTCTGCCCAAGCCGACAGTCCTCGAAATCGAAATGAGGTGTCCGGCCCGTAAAATCGTTCAGCAATCATTCACCCTGAGCAATGGCTCAGACCGAGACTGGAAGATGAAAGTACGGCAACCGGCTGAGTCCCAGTAAGTTCTTAAGATTCGAGGCAGCGTCGACAAGGGAGTCTTAAAATAGTTCACAGTAAAGAAAGGCAGTTCAGTAACATTCGAGATGATTTTTTCTCCGATCTGGACTTTGGATCTGCGCTGCAGAGTCGTCGTGGAAAATCAGACGACCTTCCTCAATAACGAATACCAGGTCCACCTTATAGCAGAGTAACCGCTCTCCGAAAGGCATATTCATCTCAAGTGCAAGCTCAAGAAGGAGATCGTTGAAATGATTCCAGTCACCAACCCCTTTTCGGCTGAACATCGCTTCAGAGTGGTCACTGATATGCTCCATTGCTACGGTCCTAACTAGGTCACCATCGGCCCCAACAAGACAGTCATGTACCCCTACACGATTTACCCCATAATCATGGGTCAGTACACGGGTACACTAATCTTCTACGACGAGAGCGATCGGTACGTGTGGTTCACGTTCACAATCGACACGGAGGAAGGGAACGTGGACGGGACGATAAACGTGACTGCACAGGTGCGCAGGGCAGTAATTTCAAGCTTATAGCTAGCTAACCACTCGTAGAAATAGATATAATTTGAAGTGATCTTGACGGGCCCTGACCTCTACGGCGAGAGCACCTTCCTCATCCTCCCCCGCGCCACAGGCGTATATGAAATTGTCTTCAGGCCGATTGACACCTACACTGCCAAAGGAAAAGTCACATTCATCAACTAGGCTGTCGGATAAAGAGTCTTCTAACTCAACCTCACTTCAGAGAACCCAATCACAAGGCTGCCCATCCTACGAGCAGAAATAGGGGCCAGCGCCAGCACCAAAGTAACATTAGAAAACCCAATGGGTTACTAAGTGAAAGTGGACTACAGAATTGAGCGACCATAGCTATTTTAAATTGAGCCGAAAGTGATTGTCCTTGAGGCAGCCTCCCAAACTGAGGTGACTATTATTTTTACGCCTATCCTCCTCTCGAAATAGTAATCCTGCTAAATCAAATTTTTCACAAAATCGATCGGGTGCTGGCGCTACCAGGCCATCGGGATAGGCATATTCCCTAGCAAGGAGGAAGTGACATTCATTCTAGCCAAACTCGGAGAAACTTCTAATTCAACTATCCATTTTAAGAACCCATTCAAGGAGGAGATCAAGGTTCAGCTGCATCTGTAGAGTCCTCCCTAGTTCAAGATCAGTCTGCCTGGTAAAGGCGCCAAACATATTATCCAGATCAAGGCCCAGTAGACCATCGACATCCCCGTCATCTTCATTCCATAGAAAATTATGGTCTACGAGTGCCATATCAACTTCATTCTAAACGACTCGTTTACCTGGCGAAAGAAGATCGAAGGCCACGTGTAATCAGACACGATATACCTGCAGGACCCCTTCTACACTAAGTGCAGGGTGTAGAGTCATAAAATTTTGGATATAGAGCTCAAAGGCATGGACGAGTAAGTCGATTACAATGACTATTAGATCGAGCTCTCCGACTACGAACCTTCCTGCAAATCTTACTTGCTGAACTACGTCACCCTCCAGATCAATAAAAAGCTGGTTGTAGAGCCCCGGCTTAGCATTTATGTCAAGTTCCTCCCCTTCAAACCCTTCACCACTCCTGCCCAGATCGTTATCCGCAGGAAGAAAGGCGGCATCTGGAAATTCCACGCAGTTTTCTAAGCCGACTACCCCGAGTTCGATGAAATAATACTGATAAAATACGAAGGAGTGAAGGCAGTGACCACCACATTTTAGTTAGTCAACCATTTCGAAAACTAAGTTCATTACACAGCCAAAATCAACGACTCAGCTTCTAATAATTTTTCTGTCTCTCCCAGAATTGGAGTGCTCAAGCCGAATTCATCCAGCCAAAAAAACAAGTTCATCATCACTTTCAGAGACAGCGAGGGACGTTACAACGTGAACAATATAGCCTACCTGCTGATCAACAGCGAAAACTTCTTGTGGTATTTCAAAATAATAGCGTTCATGCCGAAATATCGGCCACCATAGTAGCAGGCGCGGACAGTATCGCGCATCTCAAGTTAGCTTGAAAAAATGATCCTCAATCAGCCCAAAAAAAACTTCCTAGCCGACAATATCGACAAACTCAAAAAAAAACGACGGTGATTATTTATTATGGACTGTTTGCTGCCTATGCGACTCACACTCTCCTTGCACCCCACCATTCCCCTCCGCACTCCTCCCTATCATCCCCAGATACGGCAACGGCCTGCTACAGGGACTGCTCGCCTCTCAGTATCTCCAACTTCAAGCTCAGACATCAAATAAATCGATAGAAAATATAAATTCCTTAAGAAAAGCTCTCACATAAAATCCCTTATAGCCCTCCAGGCGATGAAGTCAACTAAGGCCGTCCTTCTCTGCAAACACGTAATCTCTCCCTTTAACGAGCTGGCCAAGCCCATCTTGCTGGCCCCCAAGCCTCCGAAACGGGTGCTAACTCAGCAGTCGAGGACAAGGAGCTATTCCTTAAAGGAATCAGTGCCCAAATTCAAGAGGAGCAGTCAGTTTGAAAAAAATACCATTTAGTAGTAGCTGAAGTGCTAGGGATGGTAGATTTGACTATTCAAAACGTTAGTCTTTTCTTGAAATGGAGCTAGTTGCACTTAATTTGCTGGTCGAGCTTCTTAAGCATCTGATCCAGCTTGTCCAACTCTACTCCCTTCGACTTAGCCTTGTAAAAACTGGGGAGCGGCTCACTCCTGCCCTTACAGTCCTCGTCAGCGTCAGGACTGTAGCAGGTTTCAACCTTGATGTAGGAGTTGCGCTCAGGGTTATTCATTTAAATTTAGCAGTTTAATGGCTTTCGTTTTTCGGGATTAAAAGACTCACGAGCCCCAGAGCAATCCAGTAGGACCTGGCCACTACAATATTCTTACTTCCCAGCAGCCACTCTACTTCAGTCCCTTCAATTCCAGTCTCACGCGTGATGATCTCTTCAAGGACAAGTTGCACAACCCTGGACCAGGCCACTACAGCACTTCCAATGGCATGGCCGACTAAAAAATTATTCTAGTGACCGAGAATAAGAAGACCAAAATGATTAGGGTGGAGCAGCAACAATCCTGCTTCAAATCGAAATCGAAGCGTATTCTCTTTGTGTCTTAGAAGAAGGAGGCCTAGCAAAAATAACAGGCGCCTCTGATCAACCTAGGACGCTAGACGCCCAAACCATTCAGAGGCACTGCGCATATAAGCAAAGGAGTGGCCTGCATCAAAGACATTGAGACGATTCCTTCAATTCCCAATGTGGAACGCGAGTTCGGATATAAATATTTTCAAGGAAAACTCACTCCGAACATCAACCCTCAGAGGATATTCAAAGGCACTCCCGAAGATTCAGTCGGCGTCGGCAATTACAATCTCATCCACTCTGGAGTTTAAAAGTCAGCCTCTTTGTTTGGCAAAGACAGGAGCCGAAGGACTGAGCTCAAGCAGGTAAGCCACTTGTCTCCCTGCAGCTATTTCAAAAATAAGGTTAAGGTTAAAAAGGATGTTGAAGAAAGTGCGATGTTCAGAAGCGGCTGCGACCGTTTTAAGGAAAACGAGCCCGACCGAATGAAAAAGGCACTGCTGATATAAAAGTACATAAAGTAGAAAAAGAAGTACTTCTTACTTGAAGACAGCGATAACTCCTAAGCAAAAGCTAGGATAGACGCACAATTCAAAGTATTGGGGCCTGGCTAGTACCATATTCAATCGCAGTCACTCCCTCTAAGGACTTAACATTTTGGAAGTAGAATTTAGAGATTCAAGCCTTTTGATTAAAATTCAGTCACCGCCGAAACCTTTGACCTTGCCAAGGAGGAGAGAAATAATTAATCCTTCCAGGCCAAGGACAGGCCGCCCTTCGGCATGAGTGAACCCAGATTCAAGAAAATTGACTCCAAGCCAGTCTAGTCCTTCGTTGTCAGCTAAAAAAAAACAAACAGAAGCCTGTAGCTTTTGAAGAAATTCAATTATTAGAAAATTATCAAGCCCTTTTTCAAGCTGTAAAAGATCGCTTAAGAGCCGACTCCCGGCCCTGGCCACTATCATCACCAGTCCCTCCTGCCGGCCCAAGACATCGCCAAAGCAATCTTCAATTCCAAGGTACGTAGGGAGGCCTTTAGGCATCAGAGCATCACTCCTGCCCCTGATGTCTATAATTTATAGCGCTATGGTTCTTTCGGGATAAAATTCGTAGAGGATTATTAATTTTCGACAAAAGTGCCATTCGGGGTGTCCGAAAAGCGTTTTGCGAGCGAGGTTTCGGGAAGTCCGAGCTTCGACCTGAATCTGCGGGAAAACCTGTTTAAAAAGCAGGGTGGATTAATGAGCAAAGAAAAGCGATAAGACCGGGATTACTTTCTGGGCTCCTTGAAGGGCTAGAATGTAGGTCCGGGTTCGTACCAGAACAAATCGACTCTGAAGTGCCAGAGTTTCAATCAGATATTCAAAGTCAAATAATGACTGCGCTAGATTTACCCGCGATGTACTTGCTTAATTAATAATGACTAATTAGCTGACGGAGGAGCAGGTTTCATAATTTAAGGAGGCCTTCGCTCTCTTTGATAAGGACGGTGACGGCTGCATTACTACCAAGGAGCTAGGCACTGTCATGCGCTCCCTTGGACACACCCCCACTTAGGCAGAGCTCATCGATATGATCAACTAAGTCGACATCGACGGGAACGGGACCATCGATTTTTCTTAATTCCTAAGTCTGATGGCCCGAAAGATGAAGGACACGGACACATAGGAGTAATTGATTTAGGCGTTTAAGGTATTTGATCGGGACGGAAATGGACTAATTTCGGCTGCAGAGCTGAGGCACGTAATGACCAATTTGGGGTAAAAGCTGTCGGACGAAGAGGTGGATGAAATGATCAGGGAGGCCGACATAGACGGCGACGGACACATTAATTACGAGGAATTCGTAAGAATGATGATGGCGAGATGAAGGCTAATACCTTTTTTAATGAATAGAACCATCGCTTGGGTCAACAAGACTTAAGGTAGGGATAAGTTGTGCAAGGCCATTCAGTACGCCTCCCGCATTATCAAATATAATGCAGCCCTCGCCGGCAACAAGGACCTTGAACTCAGATTCACTGGCCTATTCAATGGCATGAGGGATGCTCGCAAGCTATTCAGACTCCTCAAGAGTATTATCGAGCTCCAGAAAATTCTAGAACTACTCAATAACAACAAGCTCGACGAAGTCAGCAGGGCGTTCAACTTGATCATCAGGTTTTGGTTCATGCTTTATTGGGGTTTTGACAACATAGGAATGCTCTCGGGAATAAAGTTCATGAATTATGATACCAAGTCAGTTAACAAAAAAGCAGGCGCCTGCTGGCTTCTTGGCCTTGCCTTCACCCTCATTTTCAAGTTTTATGAATTGTATCAACTCCAAGAAAAGGCTGGTAAAAGTTCCTAGGAAAAAAGTAAGGCTGGAAAAAAGTACATTGCTATAGGACTTGACATCCTGAAAACAGTAGGAGACATGGCCCCGGCCGGCATGGCCTCAGGGTTTCTGCCTTAGACGTTAGGAGTGAACTTGAGCGACGGAGTGGTGGGCGCGGGAGGACTGATATCTGCAGTCATAACCAGTTACCAGCTTTACGATTGATTCGAAAAATTTCAACAGATTATATACTTTCTCTTGTGCCTTATTAAATTTCGTAATAACGTCTTTGCTTTAAAGATACTTACTTGGATATTATTATTAATGTAATAGAAAGATAAGGAGGAACACGGGCACGGCAAAGGCCATGAACACGGCAAAGGCCACGAGCACGGACATGGACACGGACATGGCCACGGCAAGGAAGGCAAGAAGGGTAAGAAGGAAAAGGGCTCTAAGTCTCGCTCTTGCTCCAAGTCGCCCCCAAAGTGAACAAATGAAAAAAAATATATTGGACAATTCATGAAGTATTTGCCTTGTTTATCGATCGAACAGTCGCTAACTCCTTCCCTCGCCCACTAACTCCCTTAAACTGACGCTCTTAATTTTAAAGTAAAAATAACTTGAGTCACAGCACTCGGTTACCATAATATCCAATATCCTGGAATAACTCCCTCATTACCTTCACACGGCCTTCACAAAAAACTTGACTGCTCTCTCAAGTTTTTCTTAGTTAATTTATAATATGGATAAAATTCAGAGAGTAGTTTAGGACCTCTGTCATAACATTCACTCTCATCAACACCAACATATACCAGATTATCTCTACTCAATCATTGCTGCTTCCATCTCCCATCCAACTCAAAAAACACAGCCTCTCCCCACTAAAAATCAAAAAACTCAGCATTCGCGAGCTGCTTCAGTGACTAAATCGCCAGGAAACCTTATTTCAGCCGAGTTGGGTCAGTCGTTGTACCAGAACTTTAAAAAAAGGATTATGCGACCTTTGCGTTCTTATCTTACAAGAGTAGTGCAGTGGCAAAAGATCCTAACGGCAAATGCGCTAATTAATAACACGCTCCGATCATCTTGGACCTAGCCGGGTCTCAGAGCCAATGGAGAGCTACTACAAGCGATAAAACTTCTTTAAATCATTGAAGACCATCTTCTCTGATTTGTAATTGAAGCACATCAAGAGGGATGCACTCTAACAAATTTAGTCCAGAATCCACAACTCCAAAAGGTCGCTGTCCTTGAGGCCTGATCAATACGCCCTTTTTATTTCACGGTCTGTGAGCCGTCCACAGACTACAACAACGGCCTCTCGACCTCACCCAACACAATCCCCGAAATAAGATAAGTTCTAAGGATTGCTAGCTCTAACTATCCAGCTTTAGTAGTATCTGGCCTTATCCGGGGATAAATAAATGAAGGCAGAGGAGCGGCGACAAGATTTGATAATATCACGGAGCATGAGCCATAAGTAGCGCAGAGAACAGCAGTCCTTAAAACAACTGAAGGGCAAGCTAAATACACTGAAAAAAACAATAATTTGAGTCACCTTAAATTGTCGGGAAGAAGCCGAATCTACCTCAGCACTTACTACTGCAAGTCCGACTCTTGAACCTATTAGTTTCGAATAGGCGGACCGCGCAGCTTTCTGCTCCTTGAGTCGTTGCGTGAGCGAATTGTATTCTAGATTATTTCCTTTATCAGGTTGTTGTTCATCGACATTGAAGACTACAATTTTAGATAAGGCCGATTAGATTGGTCTGTGGTTTGCCGGGTTGTTGGATTTTGCTTTCGAAAATGAGTTTCGCTGGTCTTGACTCTTCCCTGCTTTCTCGAGCAGGGCTGAGGCGGCTAATATGTTTTCATTCCGAAGCTGTCAAAGCAAAACCCATCGCTTTATCTTGAGATGCAGTCTAATCAGGAAGAGACTTGTTCTTGCGAACCGTTTGTAGTTGCTGAGATAGCTGTTGTGGGAGCAAGAAAAATCTTGCTTTGGAATTGCTGGTTGATTGAATTTTCGCTATTTCACACAGTGGCCCAGGATGCTGGTCATAAATTGACTTATCGTATGTCTTATAGCTTTGCTATATTGTCTGTTCGCTCGAATCCTGTAGCCTTATTGTCTTGCAGAAGAAGCTTGGCTGGAAATCAGGTGGTGGTTGGCGTATCGAGGGGTGGCCTGCGGCTGCAGGCTCGACAACTGGTCCACTCAAATATTTTTTGAGGTTGGATCGGAGTTGCCTGGGTGGCAGTTTCCAATTATTTCTCAGGCCGAGAAACAAGGGAAGTTAACTCGAGCTGACGTTCTTATTGATGAGCTAGTTGCTTTAGCAGTCTCTGAATAACTTCATAATAACAGCAGGAATTATTCTGGAGTCACACTCATTGATACAAAAGATGTATCAGCGTGCTGGCCTTGGGCTGGCTCCGACTGCTTTTTCTAAACGAGTGGCCCCTCGAGGATGAGGGCTTGGTGCTTAGCATCGATTTTCGTGACTCTGATAAAACTGTCTGTCTTGAATTTAATTTATCCGATACAGTTTTTCGAAGAGCCAGAGACGAACCTCGCTATGGTAACACTTGCTATTCCAGGTTCCTAAGACATAACTTCATTTTATTTGTACCGAAAAGGTTGGGCTTGTAGGACTGAGGCTGTGCGATCCTTTCTAATAAGGTGCGTTTGCTCAGGGGAAGAGCGTCATTGAAGGCCAAATAATTCAACTTTTTACTGGAGCGATCTTACATCATTTAATTAATCGTTACAATCGACTTACCAGGAACCCTTACTCCTTGAGCGGCTCCGACCCCTAACAGCTATCTAACTGACTTTTTCCCCCTCTTTCTGCTGACTTATTTTGCCTTTTTTTATTAATTAAAACTGCTAATGACCCCCATTTTCTTAATACTCGAACCTCTGGTATTTGCCTTCCAACCCAAAGTTGACTTCAATATCACTCTTCCTAGCCAAAATTATCGCGTGTTGAGCGTGCTCAAGAGTCCGATTCCGTACTTTCTGCTCAGTCAAGGAGACAGCCCCCCAGAGGCTTTCTACCTGAACGGATCATTGCTCCACAGAGAGGAATCTGGATTTTTCTGCGGAGTGGAACACGAATCGCTGGCATTCTGCTAGCTAAAGCCGTCGGGAATGCGAGTAATCCAGGAATAATAAGGAAAGTTAAAGCGAGAATGTCTAATAGCAAATTTGCAGTAAGTGATGCAAGTGAAGGTGAGAAGGTCTGGATAGATCTTCGTCAGAGGCGCTGACCAATTGGCAGTCTATGACCATTTCTGCAATTTGCAACTCACTAAAAGAATATCCAACCGAACCAGAGATTTCAAGTTCCTACTCAATAAGACTGTCATCTACACGGACACCTAAATTCTGGTCTTCAACGACAAGTTCGTCAGAACTGACTGCCCCCTTTTCGCTCCCCTCAAGGATCTCTTCGTCAACTCCATGAACAACCATGAGTTCATTCTTAGTGACTCCGACCACCGCATTTACGTTTACAATGTTCGTGAGGAGTGCTACATCAGCAAGGTTTTAAGAATGCCGCTCTTCTAGCAGACGCTCTTCACCAAAGACAATATCGTGACATGCATGAGCACTACTTGCTTCCATCTCAATGTGCCAAGCCTAATCTACTCGACCTACGCATCAACAGGCCATTTATCAGTGACGAGACAATACGGGAGCTTCATCTTCCTGGAGTGCCTGAACGAGCAGTGCAAAATTCTAAGGGACGTCCCAAAGGCCGTGTAAGGAGAGTGGTGGACTAAAGTGCCTTGGCCAATAATAATAACATTGATAATTTTCGGATTCCAGATGAGGAACAGGCCCAAAAAGGTCCTTCGGAGATGAACATTATCAATTCACTTCGTACTGGTTGTAAGTAAGCTAACCCTCCTACAGAGTATATAGATGCACCGACAGGCCGCTCTCCCTAATTTCTAGCAGCGAAAAGCATGGCAGGCTCGCCCCATGGCAGTCTGACAGCGCCCCCGTGATTGAACCGGGGTTGATGATCGATACGTCCTTCACCACCTTGAAGTTGGCCGCATGAGTGCAGCCTGCGATTAGAATATCCACTCCCATGTCGCGGGCCGTATTGTAAAGCATTGTCTAGTTTCCCCACGGGATAATTTGGTGGCCATGAATGAGTCCGATCTTGTATTTGCCGATAGTAAGGATCTTCTCCTCGGGGAAGCTGTCATCATCGAAGTCTCCTCTAACTACGTGACAGCTTTTGGGTGCAATCGATTTGACCCAATCGAGCGTCTACTGATTGCAGAGATTGCCTGTACAAAGGACGTGCTGGACCTTGTTGGGCTGGAGAATCTACTTGATTTTTTGGGGTACTTCGTTGACTCGGTAAGGGATGTGCAGGTCGCCCAGGATGAGAGCCAGTTATCCGAATTCGGCCATCAATGTTGTATATATAATCAACGCTTTATAAGCTGCCTAACTTCTCCGTTGCTCCTGGTCAGCATCGCCCCCTCCTCAATCTTGTTGTCCACCAGCCAGCAGTAAGAGGACAGCCACATCCCCTACCCCATCCTGCTGCGCTGGCAACGCTCCTAGTTTATCAATGTTTTTTTTATGAAATTTGAAAGACTGCCCAACTCGCACTTAATGAACAGATCAGCCAAGGATATGCAGTACACTCCCCTGCCCACAAATATTTTTTTGCACCACAATTCAAACCAGATTTCAATATCCTCCTAAGCCTTGATCTACAGGAAAACTTCGCTCCACTTACCGCACTCCATGAGTAGCTACTTCTTGCGAACAGAGCAGTTCTCCTTGTGCAGGATCTAGCACCTGAGCGGCTGTTTCAGGCATTTTGTCTCCACTAAACACGCGAGCGAAATGTAGGGCAGCTAAACCCTGTGGACTCTAACAGTCATGAGGAAGGGCGACATGATGGGCATGACATTGATGACGGGAAAGTTGTGAGCCTTTAGCGGTAGGTCAAGCACACCCCTGATGCCTATGTCCAGGTTCAGTCGTTCGAGACTCTTGTTGTTGATTTACTGTACAACTCTCAGTATCTAAAATTAGATTGACTATTTGTACTCGTTAACTGTTTGCAGAGACATTTTTAGCAGTCTTGTGAAAGGCTCTCCTGTCTACAGAGAGGTCAGCACGTCCTGGCAGCATTGCTGGATACGCAGCAGTTGCGGGTCCACTCGGCTCCTCTGCAGTTGGGGGATAAGCCCCACGAACAGGTTCATCACTGCAGACTTTATCTGGTGGTCGACTCTCCCGTAAACTTCGAAAATCCGCCAGATGCACTAAAAAGCCTCCTAAATTTTGGCGACGACCATGGGATCAAGCTGAGTATCTTTGAGATCTGTGATGATTTGCATCAATTAGTTGCCAATGTCCTCAATCAGGTCCAGCCAGTTTAGAGTAAGGCTAACTTCTCCACAGCTTTCGAGCATCTGGTTTACCCAGATCACCTTGTAGGCCCAGTCGTTTTACCGCATCTTAATGAACTCCATTACTTAGTTCAGATGCATGAAGATTTATTCAGGACTGGTCCACTTGATGGTCAGTGATAGCAGATACGCATACAGCTTAAAACTGACCCGCTCTACTTGACTTCTTAGTTTTTTCCAATTTATGGTCCTCAAAAATAAGTCCAGTAGCTCCTTAAGCTCGTTGAACAAGTTCAGCCTTTATTTGTGCTTGTCTTTGCACCTGTCGAATGCTAGCAGGAAGCCGATCAACAAGGCGTTGGCCATCTCGCATTTCGACTGACTCGTAATTACATCCTAGCTTTTATCTGATTCAGGTTTTTTAAGGAGAACGGATATGAACCATGCCTGTTCAAAGAGCACAAGAACCAGATTCGAGTGTTTCTTAGCCTGGACAAGAGAATTGCTGATCATGAATAGTTTGAGGCAGGACTTTGTGAGGAGCAGAGTACGAGTGTACCTGTTTTGGACATTGCAAAACACGCTTTCGATGATCTTCAAGATAGACTCTACTCCCTCATTGAAGCTCGCTTTCTCCACGAGGTCAAGGTAGAGCCAGATGAACTCATCGAATTATCTGCGGTAGCCTCTCCGCATGAGACTCTTGGCCTTCCCAAAAACTTCTGAGAGGGAGTTGGCCAGCCAGTGCAGACTCATCCTATGCTGTAGCTTGATTAAGAGCTTAAGTATGTAGAAGCTGCTCTCCATGAAGATGTCGAACTCAAAGCAGTTCTTTTGGACTTAGAGCAGGTAATTTATTATTTTGTAGCCCAGCTGAAGGTTGGCCTAGTGGTTGCAAGACCAATGGGCTTCCTTAGCAGTCAGCAGAAGCACAGGAACGGCGAGCAGGTGGCATTGCGTCCTCAGCTAGTAGCAGAGTAGCTTATCGAAGAGCTCCTCATTCCTAGGGCCGAGTTCTAGGAGGAGGCGCTAATTGACGATGGGGAACTCGCCCTTGAGCAGCTTGATGAGGAGGGTCCTGAAGACCTCGAAGTAGGCCCTGGCCTTGTCAGCCTTCTCAGTTAGCGAAAGAGTTAATATCTTAATTATGAAGTTCTAAAGGAAGACGGAAATCTCGCCTCCCCGCACCTACTCCTCGCTGTAAGCCTTCACCAGCAGCTACAGCAACAGCACCAGCTTCTCGTAGAACAACTCGCTGTTTCCCAGCACCTTGCTCATTTCCTTAGAGTTGTCCGCGATTAACTGCCCCAAACTCTTGCACTCAACCTTTAGCAGCAACTTTAGCGCCAGGAAGGAGCTCTCTTAGTCAGCGCCTCCTAAGTCTCTAACGACCTTCTCCAGGAAGTGGTCGTCAGCTGTGAAGTTTGACTAGAGGGAATTAATGGTGAGGAGACTGATGAGGTGGTTTTGAGAGAAGAGATGCTAAGGATGAGAGAGGGTGGGAGCAGGTCCATCGAACTTGAAGGTCTGAATGGCTTTTTTGAATTATTGCTCGTTTTTGTCCATATTCAGGATGAATAATAAAAATTTGACGATCGCGCACTCGGAAGACCACTAAAATGCAGACAAGGTGTTTAGTTAATACGAATCCTAATTTAAAGAAGCTTAGGCAACAGTTCATTTCCACTGCTTTAAGTCTAATGTCCCTTAATTGCTCCTTTATAAGCTCTAGGACCCAGACAAATATTTGTTAATCAAATCTTACCGCTTATAGCAGCCAGAATAAAAGGTCCACACTTAGTCTGCGGGGACTCAGCAGTTTAAGGAAGCCTTTTTGAAAACCAAAGAGCGCATTAATACCAAAGAGCGAAAGGAGTCTGTGAGGAAAACAAACGATTAAGTGAGGAACCTGGTTAATTAGGTTTAAAGAATACAAAAAAGGGGGAAGAAAGTCGGCGAGTAACTCCACAACATGCAGGCCAAGATCGACCAACTCAAACCGCGGATGTGATCGGACTCTGCTTGCTTGCATCAATAATATTTATATGTTCATGAATACGGCAGATCATCTCCCTCACCATGGCAATCGCCAGTCCCCCAAGCGCTCAGGAGACTGGGTGTGTCTAGCCTGCCTCAACTACAACTTCAGTTTCAGGGAACTTTGCAATAGATGCAAAATCAATACTCGATAGCAGAATCAGCTCTACTGCAAACAACTGATCCAGTACCAAGAGTACGTCCCCCCATCGAAATCAGAACAGCCCAGCGCAGCCTGGGAAGGGTTTCCGTCGGTCGTAATCCTGCGGCTGGAGGAATAGTCGGAGGAGTCGGAATGGCCGAGGAGTGAGGGGGAGGACTGGGTCGACGAGCTGCTCAGTCAGGAGTGAGTGAAGAGTAATAAAATCGAAATAGTTAAGTTTCTGTGAAGAATCACTAATTAAGCTGTCCCATTTTGCGGCGGTAGGCTCGGAGGGCCATCTGCCCGTTGAGCAAGTCTGCTGGGATGCAGCAGGAGAGGTGTGCGAGACAGTTGGTGGCTCTGAAGAGGTAGGCAGGTACGGAGCGGTTGAGCAGCTTGTTGGCGATGGCACGGCTGTAGTGATTGCAGTTGTTGGTGAAGATGTTATAGCTGTTTACTTTAAAATATGGTTTTAGCTCTTCCATAGTTCTAAAGAACTTCCCTCGCTCCAGGTCGATGTGGCCGAGCTACACGCTCTCTCGGAAGCTGAACGACACTGACTTCGGCTCTACCTGAGAGGTCCCGTCCTCGCCTTCTTGCACTGCGAACATCCACTCAGTCTACCTGGTAAGAGCAAGACTCGATCTGAACTGCGGAGTGATAGAGCCCGCAGCCGAGGGGGGCAAGACAGCAGTTGCAGGATGTGTAGTCGTAAATGTTGAGCATGACACTTGAATCCATCCTGTCTTCCATAATTAATGAAATTGACTTAGCTTTGATAATAAAGAGATGCAATTGGGCTAAGAGGATTAGCGCAGTCTTGTCTTCCGGAATATAGCCTACACCTTTGTAGACACGCCTTGTAAGCGCCCTTAAAAGCAGGCGAATGTCTCTCCCCCTCGTGACAAAATTAAGAAATTACAGTATCCTTAGAAAAATCAGGACCCCTCAAAGACTCTTGGTAATTTCAAAATTAATTTTAACGAGAGGATTAACAAGATCTTTGAAAAAGTGGAGATCCCGAGGAAGGTCTAAGAGAGCCGCTCGGTTTAACGGTTCCTTAAGGAGGAGTAGAGCGAATTTAAGAACTACTTGCACAAGAAGCACCTGAAACTTTAGTCCTCGATCGGTCTCAAATGCATAAAGGACGAGAGGTAGACGATCAAGGGCCTAAAATTCTAAGCTCAGGAGTATTAGTCCTTCCTCAAGTCAGGGACTTAGAAAAACTCAATTTAGACATTTATTTTCAAAAGTAAAAAGCTAATCAACAGCTCTTCTAAAAAGGGCATGCGGGGCCAGACTACCCAGTAGCCTCATAGGGGCTTGCATTTCCTCAAAAAAGACATTGGCTCAGTTAAAAGCTCCTAAGAGTTGAAAGTTAAGTCGCCTGTTGGTTATAGGGAAAAAGTTCGTAAGAATTTACACCGGCCGTAATAAAGCAAAAGTCTGAAGAACAAGGCAAATGTGTAAATGAAGAGCTAGAAATCGATGTTTAAGATTGAGTAGAGTCAGGTCATATAAGTCGATAAAATTAGTAAGAGTTTCAAATTCAACACAGTCGTAAGCATGACTTAGGCGCGGCAGAATGGTAAAAGAGCCGAGATCCTCAAGAAACTGCTTTTTTTCGAGGAGAAGGACATCAATTATTATCCCTATAAAATAAAGAAACTATTGAAGAAACCCTCTCAATTCAAACTTTTCAAAGACAGCCGCAACATCGGTAGATGCCACATTTCCGCTTAGAGCTTCCTTCAATTCGAGGCTATCATTAACTTCCTGGTTGAGTATAACTCCTACTTGATCTTTAGGCTATTTGAGGAGCCCAACGAAAGCCTCTTTAACACCGGTCTCTGGATCTGCAAAAAGGGGAAGTGGATGCCCACCTTCGTCTCTGAAGACTAAATCATCACAAGCAGATCCTCTCACAATTACAACTAGAAGTGGCCTTTCGTCCTACATAAAGCAATGGTCAAATGCTTTGGCAGTTAGAAGCTGCTCCGTCAGTGTTCGGTAGCAACATTAATGCGGGCAATAACCGGCAGTCCTTGCCTCTAACTGATTCTCTCGGAGGACAAAATCGAAAAGCATTACAAATTGATTAAGAAGGCCTTATCGGAAGGCCAGTTCATGCTCGCATCTCTGAAGGGCTCAAAAGCTTTGCGTGGGATTAAAACTATAGCCAGAGTCGAGGCCATTAGGTCCCACAGCTAAAGCGATCATAAGAAAATTTAAATATAGCTTTAGGGATAAGACGGCCATCAGCTTACCCTGAATTACAGATAATTTCTCAGTAACTTCAGCAAGATCACAGGCTCCCCGATAAAGCCTCATTTCTACAGCATGAACACCTAGGCTCATCAAGCTCAAAACTAAATTTCGTGTGTGCCATTGGAACTGTTAATTTAATCGAAACTGTATGTCTCAATCATTCAGACTCACCGCCCTTATTTTCCCTTACGGCTTACACTCTACAGGGTTGTTTAAGGTGTAAACATGAAAAAGATTGGATAGACAATTTCCAAAAGCAACGAGGAAACAATTTTCCAGTGCAAATTAGGGAAAGGAGTTTACGGACTCTTCATTTAAATCAACAAGTCGATGGAGGCAAGCAAGAAGGCCAGCAAGCAGAAATTTTCGTTAATCGTCAACAGCTAAGAGGTAGTGAGGTTTGGGGTAATCGAAAAATATTAGAATAAAGGTAACATGCCAATTAATGAAGCAGATTGATCATCTCCTTATCGAGAGTTACGTGCTCACTTTGAACCTGCTCGAGTATTACTTGGGACTGGTCGGCCACTAAAAGGTTACCTCGTCCGTGTAATGCTTCTTCTAGCGCTACCTTTAGTTGGCGGAGACTGCCCGGGGCGGTGGTGGAGGCGGAGTTTAGTCGACAGAGTCTTCTTAGCTCTTCTTAGGCCTGTAAAATTGGTTTTTGATTAGGTTGTTTCGCTTCTGCTCTTCGATGAATTTGGATTTAAAAAGCTTCTTCCTGAGAATCTATTCCACTTGCCTATCGTTGGAAATAGACCACTTTTTCTTGAGGGTGTTCCAGTCCGAATTTAATATATTTCTACTCTTCTATTTCTTGCGCTGAGTGATGTTGGTCTGGTGCTAGTTATCGATGAAAGAGTGGCTCTCCTCCTCCTCCGGCTCCTCCACGAGTTTCTAATTTTTGACCAGCTTATTCCTCAGCACCTCTCGTATGTGCTACATGTGGACTTTGAGTTCTTTAGAAGTGTTCAAGCTCTAGCTAGTTATCAATTTGAGATCAACCTGGTCCTTTTTCCTTTTGAGTCTAATGACAAGAGTACACATGGTTGCGCTTTTAGAGGATGCTCTTCACAGCATTTTAGATATCGACAACGAGCTTATTTATGAACACCTCATGCTGGTGATGCACTTTCTATTTTTCTTGCAGTTTTTCTAGGTAGTACTTTTTGGCCTTGGAACGACTCAGCCTCTTGATATTAGACTACCTCGAACTCTTTTCTTTGCGGGTGAGCTCATTGACTTTGGCTATGTTCTCTGAATTGATATATGCGTTTTGCATATTGGTTGATATGTACTTTTATTCTTCTTAGAGGAAATCGAAGTCGGACTCTCTCCCCCTTTTCTTGTTAGGCAGGTAGTCGATTACAAAGTTTTCACTTCTGCCGATGAAATCTCTCATGTTGGTGATGAAGTCAGTTATCTGGTTGCGTTTAGTATGATCCAAAGGAGAGATCGAGCGGTTCACAATTACATTTTAATTGCGCTTGTAGGAGATTGACTTGCCTATTGTTGTTTTGACAGGCATGTTTACTCGGACGTTGTTCATTATGGCGGACATTATATACTCACTAAATCTTGGTCAATTAAAACAACTTTTATTCAATTTTTTTGAATTCCTACCTCCTACGATCATAGCGCTCCTGTCTCACCCGGATCTGTTCCTTCAGCATTTTCTGCTATTTTTCTAAGACTTCGATTACTTTTGACCGGGACTTAGGATTGTGAGCGTTTTTGTCTAACTTTCTGATATTGATCATGGAAAGCTGAGACTAAAGTGATTTAATGTTTCTCTTACGAGTTTTGACTGCCTTTGCAACTGCTTTGTTTTCTCTTTTTAGTTTATCAAGATCGAGCAGCTCGATTGTCGAAATAGTGTCCAGAGCATTCTAGTTGAGCATCTCTTTCTCTTTGAGCAGGAGTGCTCGTTCGGCGTTAAGACTCTTTAGTTAACGCAGATGTGCCTTTCTCTTGTTTTAAATCTCTACAACACTCTTCATATCGATCGACTCGATCTCCAACCTGAGTTCCTGAGTGAGCTGCTTGGTCTTGAAGTAGAGTTGCTCTTTTTCCTTGATCATCTTCCTGAGACTGCCTATGTGGTCAGGACGATTCGAGCCAGTGCTGAGTACTTTTGTATACTCAATATTCATAGCTGTATTTAAGATGGAGAGCAAATAGCCGATCCTAGGCAGATATGCCATCCAACGCAGGATTTCCTAAGGAGCCTTTGGAACAGTCTACAAGGCCCTGGATTTGCAGACGAATCAGTTCGTAGCAGTCAAGAGAGTCTATATTTCCAAAAATACAAGGGACAAGATATAGCGCTAGATAAGTATCCTCTCCTCGCTGAAGCACCCTAACTTGCTCAGCTTCATCGACCATTGCAAAACGGAAGTCGAGTGTATCTTGGTCACCTAGTTCATGGAGTTTGACCTGCATGACTTCGTCTAGTCCCAGCTGCAGCCAATCCCTCGGAAACTAGTAAAATCGATTTATGCGCAGCTTAGAGAAGGACTGAAAGAGCTTCACAGCTTAGGAATAATCCACAGGGACCTCAAGCCTTCCAATATCCTCATCAATAAAACAGGATTAGTCAAAATTGCCGACTTTGGGTCAGCTATCCACGTCAGTAGCAAATAAGGGGGAAAGTTCGAGCAGGAGGGATTTACCAGATGGTTCACTCCCCCTGAAATGCTCTTCGGCAGTAGGAGCTACTCATTTTAGGTTGACTTGTGGTCGCTTGGCTGTGTAATGGGCGAGCTCCTGTTAGGGCGGCCAGTCTTTCCCGGTGGCACCTAAATACAAATTATATTTTTAATATCATAGCTTTTAGGTTCACCTGACAAGAAAAATTGGCCTCAAATCGTAAATTTGCCTGACTATGGCAAATTATGTTTTGTGTAGAAAAAGGGCGTTGACATGGAGGAATACTTCAAATTCGCAGGGAAAGACCTGAGCAAAATAATAGCCAAACTGCTTTGCTACCAGGACAGATAGATGATTCCAATCGAGGTTGAACCGCCTAGCTTCTAGCTGGTGCTCTAGAAGCGCAAGTCCTAATACAGATACCGAATATGATTAAGTTTATATAATTGATTGATGTCTCAACCCAGCTACCAAAATAAATATTTTGCTAGCAAAATATCTGACTCTATCGCCCCTATCAATTCCCCACCAATCGACCTCAAGAAAAAATTTTAGAATTAGGAGAAGAGGGAATACTCCCCGCCCTAAAAAACTTCATTGCAGAAATTGCATTTTCATAGCGAGGTCTAGGACTTTCATGAGATAAGAAGTAAAAATAATACCTTTGTGAACATGTCTCCCACAAAATATTAATTGCTTGTAAATAGCACTTTCCTGGAGAGAAATTAAAATCCAAAAGAAACCTCTAAAAAGCCCAAGCAAGAACCCAAGAGGGGCAATTATATGGTTGAAAAGTAGGAAAAGTCTAGGTCTCCGATCAGCAGAAAATCAAAGTTATAGTAGGTGTAAAGGAGAGCGGATTAATCGAAAAATTATGAAAGCTTTAAACAAACGAGATCAAAATCCCCTTCCAATCTATAAATGACCGCAGGATCCAAATAGAAACTCGATCACTTGAAGTAGAGGTAGAAATTCTAAAGGTAGCATTTCTAAAAGAAGCAAAGAATTTTTTATTAGAAGCATTAAAAACCTGTTGATAATAAGTTCGATTTCAAGGCTGACGACTAGCTCAAGTCCAAACTCACTGGTCTCTATGCAAAACTTAGACAATAAATTTAAAACTCAAAATAGAGTTAGCTCAGGATACAGTAGCTCGAGTCCTAGCTTTCCGAGGCCAAAGGTGAGAAGAAACTCTTGGAATAGCGAAACACAAGTCTTAGATCCGAAATAAAGGAGTCCTAAAGTAAGTTAATTCATTTCAACTAACTACTTTTCTAGCGGGACCAGCTCAAGAACTAGTTAGAGCAGCTAAGACAAAAACTTATAGAGTAAATAGGTCTAAGGAAAAAGTCATAAAGTAATTTAAGAGCCAGGGACTAGTAGTTTAGAGACTACAGAGACCGCTTTGCCGCTGGTTAATAAAGAAAAGCTCAATAAAAGAACTACCTCAACTAGGAAATCTAGAAACTTAGGCTCCAGCTTATGACTAAAACTAAAATACTCGCAGATAGATAAGACGCACTCAGAAACCTCAAGGAAGAAAAATAGCGATTGAATTAGCAAGTCAACAAGTTCGAGAGGCAGTCCAAGGAGGATAAACTCAAAATAGAGCATATGCTACAGTAGCACAGCAACATGTACAAAGAACTCGAAAACACTAGGAGAAAAATCTATCCAACGAACGGAAGGGATAAAAGCCCTATGAAAGCGGAGAACTACTAGCCGAGCGAACGAGAGAGACTGCAGCAGTAGAAGAAGAGGCTGGGGGAATAGCTGTAGCGAGTGAAGGGAAAGCGTCAATCAGTGGAATAAAAGAAGATCAAGATGAATCTGGAACGACGGCTTTAATAGATTTAGACTGAGCTTGATAAAAAACGTCGCTGAATTTATTCGATTTAATTAAATGCAAATAGACTTTGACCACCAACAGCAGTTCTAGGTCCATCCGGGTCTTATTCAGGAAATGGGCTTACTGCAGCGAGAGTTGGCTGTGTGCAGTCCGAAACTAAAGTAGTCCAAAATTTTAAAGGAGCAGATTGAGAAGCTGGAGGTGTAGGTGAGGAGGTTGTGTAAATCACAAAAGAAGGTGAGCTTTAATTAAAAAACTTAATAAATAACTCCTAAAATTTTGGGCCTTCAATTTTAAAATTAATTACTAAAGAAAAAGGCGTCAAGACTCACCTAATCCACCAGCATTCTTCAAACTCTCACCAAGCAATGTTATCTCTTGGAGGAGTAAATCAAGCTCTACAAAGGACTTCTCTTTAAGCTCAATTCCAAAAATTTACGTTTATCCAGCAGTCTTCAAAGATTTCTTTGAATTTATTCATTCAATTATTTACCATCCGATCTAGTTTTTGCGGAAGTAAGGGATTGTCCACGGAGGATTGTATCTCATCACTACCTCACTACCCTCCTTGACTCTCAGCCCCACCTTCTCGCTTTCCTCCCTTAGCTGCTTGCTCAGCTGGCCGAACTCTTACTAGCTGAGACTACCGTTACAAGAGTGCACAACCATGGTGCGCTCTGGAACTTCCTGAAATTGGACCCTGAGATCTTTAGGTAAGGGCAACTAGTCCTTTGACTTAAACTTGGAGGGCATAACGAATTCCATTTCGCATAAATTGTCCTTTGGACTGACAGCTCGGTTGATGACGGGGGCTGTCATTTCGATCTTCTCGTTTTAGACATTCTAGCCGAAGATGTACTTTGCGATGATCATAAAAGCGACTCCTGAAATTACTTCGCCTGTGTACCTGGCGCTTGCTCGTACTTGCGGCATGTATCTCCTCACTTCGAAGAACTTGAACGTGCGAATAGTTTAGTAGGCTGGAGTTTACACGTTGACAGAACCAAAAACTTACGTGAAGACGGAGAGGGCTACCCCAGCGAGTACCAAAATTAACATTCAATCGATTATTCTGTGAATATTCCAATCAAATCACTTATCAATGATAATAATTGGGCTTATTATTCAACATCTGCATGCACATCGTTGTGCTCCTCTCGCCAAAGAGCCTCTCTTCGGCACTACTATGAAGTATCCTGACAGGCTGCAGGCAAACTCGAATATGAGACTCACTCTCTTCTATTATGGGTTCTTTTTCAAGGAGCCCATCTACTCCATCTTAAAGAAGGCCAATAAGGAGGCTGCTACGTTTGTGCAAACTATTTTCCAGGTAGCTCAATAACAAATAATGATCAACCAAACCAAGTGCGGGGATATACCCACACCCAAGTAAGTCCTCGGCATCTATCAGGACACTGACCTCATGATTTTTATTGGCAGCTCGTCCAGCATCAGCGGCTTTGCTGTAGCGACCAGTTGTGCCCTGAGAAATAGCACTCCGAATAGGCCGATCTTTGGAAGAATGCTTTGGAGTAGTTCGAAAGTGGAAGAGTCTGTGGTGAAGACTTAGTGGGGCTATCAATCGATGATTCGAGCCGGCCTTCACTAAATCATGCATGTCATGGGGTTTCATTAAACTCTTTTTAAATACTTTGTGCCTACGACTGTTGTTTAAAAGACTGGCTCGGTGAACTTCGTTATAACTCCCAACGTAAAGGCATAGGTGAATGCATATTTTGGCTGCAGCAGCTCGGGTATGCCTTTGTAGTCAGATGGTTCGACTTCAGGCAATCACTGGGAAGAGGGGATGTTGGGGGATTAAATTATGACCCCATAGTTTAGGTATGGCGATTATATATTCATTTCATCGATAACACTCGCCCTTTTCAAGGACTCTGGCTTTTATTCATCAGTTGATACATCCTACTCTGAAAATTCCTTCATGAGTTTTGGAAAAAACAAAGGATGCTCGTTTTTGAGCAGCAGCAGGACTTGCTCGGCTTTTACCAACTAGTTTTGCTCAGGCTCAGGCGATGGAGTTACTTACTACAGAGTAGCGATCGGCAAGTGCTCCTCAAGTAGTTTTTCTTAATGCAAAATGTATTACCAATACGCCAATGAAATTTGTTTGGATTCAAACTACAAAGGATATTATTCGCTTCAAGGACTTTCTAAGACTCTTTAAGCGACAGGTAGATACAGTAGGGCCTTCCAAGCTAGCGTTGTCCAATTTGGCTCTACAGTCTCAAACGGGCAAAGGTGCTACTTAAGCTACTGCCAATCAGGATCGCTTATCATTACGATAGGGACAAAAAATTACACATGCTTGAATGGGGCGACGATATCTGATTCTGCGAATTTTCTGGGATCACTGCAGTGTCCGAGTAGCTTAACAGATTTTTGCATGAGTATGATGTATTGCGAGAGGTAGTGCGATGGGATGTGCCTCAAAAAATCATGCTTGGCGCAGCAGACAATTACAACCATGAGCTGGTCGGGAATATTGATTTATGCTTGTGCCTTGATTCTCATAAATATCTGAAAAATAAATTTTATTTAAAATCATTGGTTAAAGGCCAAGATAAATTCCACCTTTGACCATCGAGCTAATAGTTTTCCCTGTTTGGGCTGCCGCACATCCAAGCTCAGTATAAATTTCTAAGTTCTTGCGCAAATTAATTTCAGTCTGTTTCGTTTTCAGTCATTGTGATTATTAGGCTCAAGGCTTTACTTCCTTCTTGATTAGCTTGAAATTGCCTTTAATAAATTTCCCGCAGATATTTCGTAAACAAATTCTTTTCAAGTAAGAATGATAGCTGAACATTTTTAAATTGATGCACAATGTCGAATACTCAATCAAAGTAGACACCCATGGGTTACCGATTGAGAAAGGCCAATTGCTGGAATTTAAAATTTTTGTTCTTTACTCATAACTTCTGCAATTAGGAGAGATTAGTTAAAAAAACCAATGGAATATCCGTATCCTACAGATTAATTCAGATGACGAGTTGATCAAGGCAGGATCGATTGCAAAAATGTTAATTCCAAAAGACTTTTAGACCATTTTGTTCGTTAATACGGCAAGCACATTTTGGCGGGCCCATTCAGGCGTGTGTGATTAATTGATCAAATGGAAAATGAGAGTCAAAAAATTAAATAAAATTAATTAACTTCGGTTGACATCACGACTAAGTTACCCTGAACCTCCTTTAATCTTAAAATAAAAAATGGATGGAATTTAACGTGATTTAATCATGCTCTGTGATGCTTAAGATGTTTGCGTCTGGCAGGTTCTTCAGCGGGCTGTTCCTCAGCAGCGGGCTGTTCCTCAGCAGCGGGCTGTTCCTCAGCAGCGGGCTGTTCCTCAGCAGCGGGCTGTTCCTCACCAGCGGGCTGTTCCTCAGCAGCGGGCTGTTCCTCAGCAGCGCCTTCTTCTTATCCAGCACCTTATTATTATCCAGCGCCTTCTTCCTAACCAGCACCTTCCTATTATCCAGCACCTTCTTATTATCCAGCGCCTTATTCTTATCCAGCACCTTCTTATTATCCAGCGCCTTATTCTTATCCAGCACCTTCTTATTATCCAGCGCCTTATTCTTCACCGGCACCTTCCTATTATCCGGCACCTTCCTATTATCCAGCACCTTCCTATTATCCGGCACCTTCCTATTAACCGGCACCTTATTCTTCACCGGCACCTTCCTCCTAATGTGATGATTAGTGAGATCCTTTTCCGTGGCCATGTTGTTCTAACCATTGAGTGATATTTTAAAGTGCTTTTCCGTGGCCATGGTGATCTTCCGATTGGGATAAGCTTTAAGAGCCTTTTTTGGCCTAGGCTGACATGATGAGAGCAAGTCCGAGGAGAGCTAACTTAATAAATTTCATTATTAATAATATGCCAATCTCAGGCTTTAAATCAAAATTTAATTTTTAAATAATGCCAATCTAACGCTTCTCAAAATCCACCAATATTCAATTTCCCTCCCTTCTATTTTTCCTAGATAATCCCAATTATCAATCGCTATGTAAACTTTTTATTAAAAGCTTCCTTTGTCATTTTTTTTAATTTTTCTATTTTTTAAATTTTGCATTAAGAATATTTGCTAGATTAATTATGCACTGATACCATTAAAACCTCAAATAAATATTTTTTAATTATTTTAAATGGCTTCTCTATTATTATTGTGGTTTTGATTAAGGGTTATTCTTTGTTGTATAAATCAATCAGAAAGCAATAAGAAGACGGTAATATTAGCGGGCTCATGAATGATAGATAATTCAAAAATCGAACTCCCATTGTTCAAGAGTCCTCAATTATTTATTTTCTTAATTCTTAAACTAAGTTCCTTTACCTGATACTACTGACATTATTTTGGAAAAATGCAAAATAATGATATCGATAGGAAATTAGTGAAACAATTTCAGATGTACAGTGGACTTCTGTGTTCTACCTTCAATAGGTTGGTGAAGATACTGAATCTGGGTGCTTTACTAGATTGGATAGTTCATTTCATTATTTATTATGGCAAATAGGATGTTGCATGCCTAAGATTCAGTATTTGTAAATCATTGTTGACAGACTTGGGTTGTCGGCTTATCAATTTGAATTACCTCGCTAAAAAATAATATTCATTTATACAGTGCTGTATGAATATTCTTTTTTCATAATGATTGCATATGCATAATTTCAGAACCCTTGTTTAATTTTAGATATTTAATCAGGGGAATGCTGAGAATTCAAAGAGCGT
>QQSS02002127.1:0-20140 GCA_003687565.2 Craspedacusta sowerbii | reverse complement strand
GCGGTACTCATTTTAACGACCCCGAGGGGATGTATGCCTGAGTCGAGCACGGCCGGACCGGGGTTTGAACCCTCGCCACTCGGAGGTCTCGCTTGGGAGACGAGCGCGTTATCCACTCGGCCACGCGGCCTTTCCACTCGGCCACGCGGCCTTGGTAATAATAATAATAATAATAATAACAATAATAATAATGATAATAATATTTTCATTTTTAATACGACACATTCGGTAGACTTTGGCACCACTATCTTTTCTAGGCAAGGTGCCAGGGATGATGCCCTCTTGGTCAGAGACAAAAAATTGCGATAAAAAACTTAATAGAAAAAAAAAAACAACTAAAAAACAAAACGAGCGAACAAAACACTTAAAGAAACTGCAATCAAAGTACAGCCCTTAGCCGATAAAATAAACAAGTAAAACACAACCGAACCATACCAACCCACACGCACACACACGCACACACACACACACACACACGCAAATACCAACAGCTTTATCAGACTGAAATGAAAACAAAAAATGATGAAAAATGAGTATTATACCGTTTACTCCGTTTGGAATCAATCGGAAATCATCTTTCCCCATGGCCTTCTGATCGGCATTGAAGGTGCAATTGTCGGTTCCACAGAGTTGCAGGTCACCACTGAGATAAGGGGAAATAGTTTTATTGGAGATACGCATACCGATCCACCGATTAAACAAAGGCCATGATAACAAATAAACAACCATAATAACAGCAATAATAGTAATAGCAGAAACCAGAAATACGACTGAAACACCAAACGAACACTGGCCCTAACAACAACAAACACCGGCCATACCAACAACCAACGCAGGCTCTAATAACAACAAACAAACACAGGCCCTAACAACAACAAAAAAACAAACACTGGATAAAACAACAAAATTAAAAAAAAGGCCCTAATATCAACATACAATCACTTGCCCTAACAACAATAACCAACAAACACTGGATCAAACAACAAAATTTAAAAAAGCCCTAATAAAAAACATACAAACACTGGCCCTAATAACAATAACAAACAAACATCGGATCAAACCACGAAACTAAAAAAAGGCTCTAACAACAACAACAATTACTGGCTCTAAAAACAAGAACACTCGCAGTAACCACAGCAAACAAGCACTGACCCAAAGAGCAACAGACAAACACTGGCCCTAAACACAAAAAGACAAACAGTAACAATACAACTCAGTAACAACAACACGAAACAACTATAAAACCAATACAACGCAACCAAAACAGCAAAAGCTATAACTCCAACAATGATAACAACAAGGAAAACAAAGCAACGATAAGACAACCATAGCAGTGCAGCAATATGAAACAAGATCGAAGAAATACCCCGAAAAGAGAAAATCATTCGCAACAGCTAAGGCAGCAAAACGAAAAACAGTAACGAGTAAATGAATCAGCAACACAACATCAACAACATGAGCCACATTAACAACAACATGAAGCTCAGAGAACAGCAAAAAAACATCGAACAACTAAAAACGGCAGCAACAATAAGCACAAAAATATACAGCAACAACAATGAAACAAGGGTAGTTACCGTAAATTAAAAAAAAAGGCCCTAATATCAACATACAAACACTTGCCCTAACAACAACAACAAAAAAAAACAAACACTGGTTAAAACATCAAAATTTAAAAAAAGGCCCTAATATCAACATACAAACACTTGCCCTAACAACAAAATTAAAAAAAGCCCTAATAAAAAACATACAAACACTGGCCCTAATAACAATAACAAACAAACATCGGATCAAACCACGAAACTAAAAAAAAGGCTCTAACAACATCAACAGCATGAGCCACATTAACAACAACATGAAGCAAAGAGAACAGCAAAAAACATCGAACAACTAGCAACCACAAAAACGGCAGCAACAATATGAAACAAGGGTAGTCACCGCTACAACAACAGCCATAACAATAAACACAATAAGAATAGCCACCACAGCAGCAACAATACACGCGATAAAACAACAGAGCCACTTGTCACATGCGCAAAAGCCTCGACGCAGAATAAACGACTAACTTGGCGAGCAACTTCATGAGGTATTCTGGCGTACTCGGATCAGGACGCAGAGGCGGTCCCATGACGTATGCTACACGGGAAACATGTCAAGAACATATAAAGAAACTTTTCAAATATCTCCACACGCAGACGTGCAGCATGCACGCCATACCACCAACCTTCCCCGCTGCAGAAAGAATGGGGGTGAGGTGGGGGTGGGGGAATAAGAATTAAAAAACGACACCACACGTAAGGTATCAGCGACGCCAGACATCCCTGCCCAGGATAGGGGTACGCTGATTTGACAAGCACGCAGAGATGCCTCATCATTCAACACTGAACGGCAACCAAGACTTCGCCTAGTGAATTCTAATGCATTTCACACACATCACCAAACGCAGGGTTAGGCGCGCAGGCTTGAGACAAGAACATACCCTCAGCAAAAACAACAACAACTAAGAGCATAGATGTCAAAAAAAAAAAAAAAAAAAAAAAAGGTAAGCAGTGGTTAATGCACGAACAAACTTACGAGAAACAGCAATTGAGAATTCAAGTAAACACGACAACAGACTAGAACATACATAAGCAGTGGTTAATGCACGAACAAACTTGTGAAACAGCAATTACAAATTACGCTAAGACAAACTATATCCAGACTTTACAGTATAACTAACTATTTACAATTATACGGACTATAATATAGCAGAGAAAAACGAAGTGGATGCATAAAAGCCAAACCTGCAGCATGTCGCCAGCACTTGTGCCAGTAGTGGCCACCATGAACAGCAAGGCCAGCGGCTATCGGCTCGCCAAAGCATATGAACCCCTTCCTCCTGCTGCTGCTGACAGCATCTGCAGCACTCTTGCTCATCACATGCACGATGTAAACAGGACAGTTAGCCTGTCAACGAAATATGAGACAGTAGAAAAAGAACGACAATGACAAAACAGTCTGTCTGTCTGTCTGTCTGTCAGTCTGTATGTCTGTCTCAAATGCTGCCCAACTTTTACTTAGTTAACTCATCAGCGAACAATCTTCTTGTCTACTTATTTGGCAACTTACCAACCAACCAACCAACCAACCAACCAACCAACCAACCAATCAACCAATGGAACAACCACCTACAGAACCTAATAACCAACGTACCAACTTACCAAACCACCTACCCAAATAGCAATGCTTTCAGATATTTAGTTACCTAATCCACTACATGCCCACCTACCTACCTAAAAAATCCAAAAATCCAACCCCTGCTTGAATGCCCGTCTCCAAAGCTGTCTCTCTTAGCGTTTGACATGCGCATTTCATGAATGTAAGTAAGCGTATGATGTCGGTAGACGAGAAGACAAGCATCAGCTTTCACTCCACCGTACCTGCTCTGCGATCACGATAGCTCTTTGCGTTGCCTCCCCCTCCACCTGCATGAAGAAAAAAGGCGTGGCACAAATGTTCACGGACATAAGGGAACGCTTCTTGGAAAATGCATCTGATTAAGTCAAGTCGAACCCCCCAACCTAACACGAAGGCTCCTAGTCCAGTGTCCAGTTCTTACAATAGCGAGCAAAAATCACAACAGACACAATACTTCCCAATACTTCGAAGAAACTACACAATTAGGAAGTATGGATACGGCATGGATGTAGGCACAGTAGTGGTATGCTAACCTGCTCCGGACGGCACATCTCGTGACCTTCGGGCCCGCTGACTCCCAGAGCAATCATCTCCTCCGACTTCTACAAAGCAAGGGTGAGGCGTGAAGTGCAGGCAGGCAGCGGAAAGAAGGCAATCCAAGGAAAACGCCCACGCGTATCACATCCAAGAGGGGCCCTCCATTAAGAAATTTTTCACATACACATTCGTGCACCAAGCTACGCATGCGCGCCTCCAAGATTTTAGGGAGGTGGGGCTGGTGGGTTTGAAATTTTTGAACAAAATCCGCATTTAGAAAAGCAAGGCGCACCTCAGCAATTAGATCGCCATTCTCCGCGTGAACCTGCCCCAAGGCACCGATCTCCCGACAAGCCTGAAAGACGTGGTACATGTCAAAGTCACGCAGCATGAACACGTCCTTGTACGCCATGAACATTTTGAACGAGTTGACGCCATACTCGGAGGTGAGTTTCTTCATCTCGGAGCGCACTTGATCGCCCCACCACGTGACGGCCACGTGAAAACTGTAGTCACAGCACACTACAGAAAAACAAAAACAAAAAAAAAAAAAAAAAAAACTCACATAAAAAGCCCTAGATGGTCACAACCCATATATATATATATATATATATTGACAGGTCTTATTTGCATTTACTGAGAAAATACATCTTGAGTCTTGAGTGAGTCTTGAGACTTGTGACAACACTACCAGGACACATGCCAGCAAGCTACAGCGCTGTTGCTAAGTCAGTCCATCAACTAAGGAATGTAGCAGTGACACGAAAGACGGACATTGAAGAGGGTACGTCGCATCAATGCAGAAGCAATAACGACCAGCTGTAAGGTCTAGTCCTACTTTTGAAGTGATGCTGACCTATACAGCTACTGGCAAAAGTGGAAACATTTCTAGTACACTTGATAAGCTCAAAAACTCCCGGAGCAGCCATATATTTTGCTGGTTTTTTTCTCCATCTTGTTACTCGCGTCATGTAGGATTATTATTTCGGACAAGCCGCAACACAAAAAGGCAGACCAGTAACATACATAGGCGTACCTTTCGGATCAGCCCACTGCTTCCACTTACGGTAGGCAGAGAGAAGGGACTCCCCCTTCTGCGGTATCACAAAATCAACTAGGAGCGAGAAGACATAAGGTAAAGTTACCACATTCCCACACCTGGAAGATGGGCAATAAGGTGCACATGTAGCATTCAGATTGCAAAAGACATTTAAAAAATATCTCTCTGAACGTATAATCAAGATCAGCCTATCAACGAATCAGTTTTCCATAAGCCCCCGCTGCAAGATTACCCGCCGCGACGACAGAGCCAGAACCTAGAATGCAGATGCCACAACCACTTGCGAGAAGGGCAACCTCGATCGGCTAAGATATTCAATACCTCGCATACTGCAAGCGCACGCTTCAATGCTCTGCTTAGCCGCTGCAGTCCAAAACTGCGGAGAGTACTTACTTATCATAGTCGTACCGCCGGCCAGGGCCGCTTTCGTGCCGTGGAAGAAGTCATCGGCCGCAACCGTACCCATGAAAGGCAACTGCATGTGGGTGTGCGGATCGATGCCTCCTGAAAAGAGGTTGCCACAAGTGTTAGAGCACGCCTCACCCTGAACGCCGCACAAGAATACAAAGCAATCCTAGAAATCTTGGATATTCCTTTCGTATGAGCCATTGTTTATTAATGCCTCATGTAAAGAAAGTCGAGGGGCTAGCAGCAACTTGCGTTGTGGAACGTTGCGGAACGGACCTTTAAGGTTAGAGAGAGGGTGGAATGTTCTGGAACGGACTTTTAAGGCTGGAGAGGGGGGGGGGCAATCCCTTTTACGGGTTTCGCAGGCTGACGTACTTTGTATCCCTCCCGGGGTGTTGAAAGATGGACCGGCAAAGTCCTGGGAAACCAACAGTGGTATTGAAGCCAGACACCAACGCCGTGTTTAGGACTAAGGAGATTGCAGGCTCAGGATTAAAACGGAGATGAGCAACTTCCCATGACTTATCGAAATAGGACGAGGATTCAACATGATTACTCTCAAAAAAGAATCACCTGGATTATAAGCACGGCTCCGCATTTTAAAGGCGACGCATAAAATATCGCTACGAGGAATACAAGTCGATGCACTTTGACCACAGAGGTCGTAATAAATACGATCGAGCAACAGAGGTGTGTGCACGCATTTCAATACGGTGCCCCAGTTATCAAAAAGCTCGAGAAGATTCAAAATAGTGTGGCCCATCTTTAGCAAGCACTCGAAAACATAGGACCAAAATAAACTCATACTCCATCAATATTTTTTACGAGCAGAACATTCCGGCAAAGACAGACGCACGCAAACACCCTCACCTGGTATAACGTATTTCCCAGACGCGTCGACCACCCTTGTCCCATCAGGAGGTGTGATGAATTCAGCGATATCTCTAAATCATCAGACAGACAGAAAGGTCTACAGCCTGGGTACGTCTTGAAGCGTTCGTAAGTAAAGAGCGATTCCTCAGATAAAAGCAATAGATACTACACTCATCGCGCCAAAAGTATTAAGAGAATCTTTTCCCCGATTCACATTTGCACCATCGCATTAGACATGCTGTCTATGGAAGCGAAGTTTGCTGACACACACACACACACACACACACACACATACACACACATACGCGCACAAAGTGCTTATTTTTTTTGCTTTCAATTTCAGTCGCATGCATGGCAAAATGATGGGCAAGACACAACCCGGCCCACTACACTACTTTCTAGATCTTGAGTGGAGGAAGCCTTCTTCAAGGAAAACAAGCAGTGATATCTTAAGCCCATTAGAAGGGAGTTCACATGCTTAACTTGCTTCGCGCTATGCTATGAAAGCTGGCAAAGGTCGCATCGTATCGCTTACTATTGTAAAGCAAAAATCACGGAAACCCAGAACAAATCCACGCTGTGGTTTACGCATAAGAACTTCTATAGACACGGATAGTTGCATACTTAATGATTCCATCCTCGCAATAGACATCAGCCGGAAACATACGATCTTCATTCACCACGATGCCTCCTCGAACAAGCAACTTGCGCTGAGCATTCTGCAAAAGACAATAAATAAAAGACAGGAAATACCTTCACAACCAGATCCATTAAAATTCCATATTCTTAAACCATCAGATCGCTCGTTGGGTTTCAATGGTTTTCATAATCATTCCCCAAACCTTCCGTAAGTCCTTCCCCAAACCTTCCCTAAGTCCTTCCCGGATAGGGATTAGGAGCCGGGTAGTGGTGGGTTCGAGTCCGGTTCTCGACTACGAACAAAAAATGCTCACTCACACACACACGCAGACAAACCACTCGCGCACGCACACACGTAGGCACACAGACGTACACACGTACATGAAGTAAGCCAAACCATAATTTGTAAATCGCTCTCGGCAGTACTTCAGGATGATGTCAACAACTGACAAGTCTACCATACGACAAGCATCGTTCCTTCAAGGACAATAAAGATCTGAACTTCGACACCGAATAGGAAAGCGATGCACAAGCTCGCAAATACTGCTAAGCATGCAGAATGCCACCGCATCTTGTATTAAAAAGCGATGATATTGCTTGGAATACTCCACGCTCTGTTTCACGCCTACTAAGGGCGAGAAAAGCTACGCGCAACTCACAGGTCGACTCTAGATTATTAGCAGCTACGCTCAAGCGATAGCGTGGTCATAAGCTGGGACCCTGACTGCCAACATACACACAGGTGAATATGCAGGTAGCTGTGAACACGGATACGACTAGGCAGTTCATCCGCTGTATAGCATCCACTATATTCTACGCAAACCATAGAATAGTCGCACAGCAACGTATCATTCATTTTGAGGCAAAGTGGAGCGTAAGTGGTCGTATCTAAACTGCCGAAAGCCTAGAATTCCAAGTTTGAATTTGAACTTTCTTTCAAACTACCATCCGATTTTTTCCAATCTTCTATTTAAGGGATCTACTGCCATCAGCCTAATTACGGTTCCTCGGTCTCTGTCAAGATGTATGTATATGAAATTAAATTTAAAAAAAAATACATAAATTAACTACACAAGCTGCCCACCGCGAGCATGTAGCCACGAATATAGATAGTTGATCAGCAAACCGATGTCCACCTCAGATCAGATAAAAATGTCAAACGCCACAAGCATTCTTGATTCACAGCCGCAAGGTGCTGCCCGAGCCCAGGCAAATACCTCTGGTTAGACGATAGCGCGTGAACGAACAGCCTGTAGATAACGTACGCGAGGGGATAAGGCGGGAGAACGGATAAACTGGCACAGGATTACATACAACCCATTCCAAGCGAGGACCGAGGCGCGGGGCTAGGCTATGCGTAAGCGCAAGATCACCAAACACACACACACACACACACGCACACACACACACACACACATTACGACACAAACACGCACAAACACAAAAAGACACACACAAACACAAACACACATCATTAAAGCACACACAGACACACACACATACAAACTCATACGCGTTCACAAAAACAACAGTTTCTTGGTCGGGCCACAGTCTCCACGGAAGCACTATCTACGAAGTGCGTGGCGGAAGGGGTAGGGCGATTTGAAGCAACCGCCTAGAAGTGCAAGGATACTATAGGACTTAAATCTGCTCCCGTGTGGACAGCGAACGGCAGATGCAACACTTTAAGCAGTTAAGTTAAATGCAAAATTTAAGGAGCTGTGCGACTGGTGGCAATATATTCTCGTTGTTGTGGTTGTTGTTTAGACTGAACTGTCAGATGCCAGCTAGCCAAACGCAGTTACTTCAAGAGCACGATCGGCACCCTCCAAACGGGAGCACCAGGCACAACAGGAACCACAAACACAAGGAACAGCCAACCACCAAACTGCAAAATAAAGAACACAAGGACACGGACAACAAAATTAAGGTATCAAAAATGAAGGCATCAAAAATGAAGGTAACAAAAACGATGGTATCAAAAACGATGATATCAAAAACGATGGTATCAAAAATGAAGCTATCAAAAATGAAGGTATCAAAAATGAAGGTATTAAAAACGATGGTATCAAAAATGAACGTATCAAAAATGAAGGTATCAAAATGAAGGCATCAAAAATGAAGGTATCAAAATGAAGGCATCAAAAATGAAGGTATCAAATATGAAGGTATCAAAAACGATGGTATCAAAAATGAAGGTATCAAAATGAAGGCATCAAAAATGAAGGTATCAAATATGAAGGCATTAAAAACGATCGTATCAAAAATGAAGGTATCAAAATGAAGGCATCAAAAACAAAGGTATGAAGAGCTCAGTCGCAGATCAGCTCAAGTTTGAAGGAGCGCGTACAAGGGTTAAGGGAGAACTGCTAGGGCTGAGTAACGATGACAATAACCTACTCCACATGGAGAGCCAACAAGGACAAGCAAACTGAACAGAGAATCAGCACACACAAACTCGCATTGAATTACTCAAGCAAAACAAGCAAGTTCCTTCTTAATCTGTCTGGCCACAGTCCTGTCGTCTGGTTGAAACAAAGAAAAAAAGAAAAAAAAAAAAAAAAAAAACAACGTTCGGAGACCTTAGCCCTTCATTTCGGGGGCTGTCATGATAATCGAGGCTGGAGGTTGCACAAACAATCCAAAGCTTCCTCAATTGCAGCTATTGCATGCTCACACCGGCCTAACAAGAGATTACAAGACCAATATCCAGACAGCACAGGCTCACGGAAATATAAATATGCTAAGCCAATCACGAGCGGAACGACTTTTGTCCAACGAGAGACAACTTACGATTCAAGAACTTTCTTATCAAGCGGAGGCTTATAACAGCAAATAAACTGAATCTCCTTTGAACCCTCATGGGTCTCTGCACAACGCACAAGCTCTCCTCAAACGAGATCAAATCAATATATTAGCTACCACGCAGAGGCAAAGAAGCGCGCCACGCTTCGTAAATGAAACGCCGGAAAAACACGATGAAGCCAAATTTTAAAATAATAATAATAAATAAATACATTTACTTTGGATCAAAGGAAAGAGGAAAGCGTTGGTCTGAGGCATTCTTTTCTTCCTCTTCTTTGTGTTTCTATCGACGATTAGGACTTGAACGCCATTGTCATGGATTGTCCATGATTGTATCCGACTGTTATGGCTTCAGGATGCGGCACAAACAGTTAAACAGATAGTCTTGTAACCATACGCAAATGTGGCTGGTAGAGGACATGTCGTATCACACATTTACGCTTTCTTCGCACGTTTAGGTAATTCCTTGAGTATCCTTCCAGTACTGGGTACTCGTTACAGTGCAGCACAATAATCGTCGCGGTACAGTCGAATGCCATCATGGATCAATCCATGACAGCCTAAACGCCTCAGTCGAAAAGTGATGGGGGGTTGACCCATTAACATTCAGCGGGCGTTCTATTAGCCTTCGCTAGAGGACATAAACCCCCTCCCTTGTGCGGGCTCGGGACTTTGGCAGCCACTAGTAGCTAACCGGTGAAGTCGACGCAGTCCCTTCTTCTGGATACGCAATCCTATGACTGGAACTTGGAAAGATCGTCTTGCGCGCGCGGAATTGCTCCAAGGAAATTTAACACACACGCGCAAGTACGAGAGCGCCCTCTCAAAGGAATTAAACAAGAATGACACGAAAAACAACAAAAGCAACAACAACAACAATAACAACAACAACAACAGCAACAGCAACACCAACAATCTATTTTCCCAAACCAGCACTATCTAAAAACGAGAGGAGCTTGCAGTATCTGATGATTTCTAGTGGCTGCACCGGGATCATAAGGGCGAAGACTCCACGGAGGAGAGGCCAACCAAATAGAACAGACGCAACGAAGACCGCATGTTAACAAAAAAAAAATCCTTGAACAATGCTGGTGATCAACCCTAGCACAACAACGTGCGGACTACAATGTACCGCATCCAATATATTATAACTCCGCAAAGGAGTTCTTTGTATTTCTAGGGGTAAAACCAGAGGGTGAACTGTAAGGGTCTGCGTCTCGAAACTCATTCTCGTTTGAAACGAGAAATTTCGAGAAGTTTCGAGAAATTTCTCGTCTCGTTTGTTTCAAGACGGGCGCCGTCTCGTCTCGAAACTTCTCGTTTGCTTCGAGAGGGACCTTCGTCTCGTCTCGAAACTTCTCGAAACTCAAAAAGTTTCGAGACGCAGACCCATGGTGAACTGGCCATAAAATTACCCGAACGCTGGATTGTTTCAAGGTTCTTTCAGAGACCACTCGTCAAGCTATTACACCGCAACCAACTGATATAAAGGACCGAAGGAATTAAAATTCATTTTACATAAGACTTTCAACCTACCGAGAACTAAACGGTTTTCTTTAGATTAATGATTAGCCTTAATTGATCGTGCAAAAGCACTCATTAGGAAAATATCATCTAAACTACAGCAATCTGGAGGCATACAAGTTGAGGAGTTAAGGACTCGCCTGGAGCCAATCAGATGCACCGCTTCCGAAACCAAACCCAACCCTCAAAATTCCAACACCAGGTTTACGACATACTCGTCATATTTTACGTGCTTTTTTTCCTTCCACAATCAATTATGCAAAACGCCAGGAAAGACACCACGTTTGTTTGGTGATAACGTCAGATCAAGGCCAGCAGGATCCATGCAAATCACACACACACACACACACACACACACACACACACACACACACACACACACACACACACACACACACACACACATACACACACACACACACACACACTTCTTTAAAGCACACTCAAACAGACGAACATATGTTGTTGGGAGCAGCCTAATGGGCGAAATCTTAGCCTTAGATTGGGTATCGGTTAAAATTCAGAATAGGATGTAACCAGTTTCGTCATGCCAACGCAAACAACAAACCAACCAAACATGCATTGGACAAATACAGGAGTTTCGGGCTTACTGAGTTCGAATGCATCATTCGAAAAGCATTCGTGATACCCCTGAATTCACGGTCACATTAAGTGCGTGAAAACGATGAAAGACGGCATACTCTTCCTGCACGAAAAAAAAATCTGCACGCGTGGGCGCACTGACCTTGTTATAAAAATCCGTACGTAAGGGCGCACTGGCCTTGCTATAAAAATCTGCAAGCATTGGCGCACTGACCTCGTTATAAAAATCTGTACGTATAGGCACACTGACCTCGTTATAAAAATCTGCAAGCATAGGCGCACTGACCTTGTTTTAAAAATCAGTAAGTATATGTGCAATGACCTTGTTATAAAAATCTGGAAGTATAGGCGCACTGACCTCGTTATAAAAATCTGCAAGCATTGGCGCACTGACCTCGTTATAAAAATCTGTACGTATAGGCACACTGACCTCGTTATAAAAATCTGCAAGCATAGGCGCACTGACCTTGTTTTAAAAATCAGTAAGTATATGTGCAATGACCTTGTTATAAAAATCTGGAAGTATAGGCGCACTGACCTCGTTATAAAAATCTGCAAGTATGGGTGCACTGACCTCGTTATAAAAATCTGTAAGTATGGGCGCACTGACCTTGTTATAAGGGTAGTGGATGCGATTCGCGTTCTGAGCACAGCACTGGCACAGCTGCAAGTTGTCTATAGCTTGGGCTACCTCCTGCAAGGTGTCGTCGTAGTCCACCGAGGACCAGTGCGAAACATAGCTACCAGCCTCAGATCTAGCGTCATCCTGAACATTGGAATAATTGTAATAATTTGCTCGGTCAACAGATGCTGTCCCTGCATACGCAGGATACGTGAATCGAGTCCGATCGGCTTCCGGAGACGATTGATTATATGAGGAATACGACTGCGATTTCACAGCTCTGTCGTAACCGGTCCCAGCTTGAGGCGTATTAGTAACTCTGGACTGAGCGGACGCCTTGGAAACAGCAGGGGAAGTCTGCGCAGGAGACCCGATCACCACTTGCGACGAGTGAAAGTTTTTAAGGGCGTCACGGGAGACCTGGCGCTCGAAAGGTGGCGGCTGAGTATCCGATTCGTACAAAAGTTTATGGGCTTCGGTAGGGCTGATGTAGGACGGCGAACGGGTGCCGTCGGGTAAACCAGACTCCTGATAGTTGTTGTAGAACGAGCTACCGGTGCGCGCGGCAGGCGGCGACTTTTGTCGGGCTAATTGTCGGGCTTTTGCCTCGGCGCTGTCGACCGATTCAAAATACGCCTTCTTGTGTAGCTCCTTTGCGTCGGGCTTGGCTCGAAACTCCGAAATGGGCGTTGCAGGAGCCGACTGCGTGTAAATCACCCTTTTATGGTCGACCGAGTGCATTCGCACAGGCGAGTCGAAGGCGTCTTTGGACTCGGACTGCGAGCGAGAAGCGCGACCAGGCTGGGTCTCGTGGGAGCCGCCATTCTGAAAGCCGTTTAAGCCCGGGCTGGTGGGTGACAGGTCCTTCGCCATATCCACCAAGGCCTGCTTCGCCTGCTCCTTGTTATTCGTAAAATCATAGTTTCGTCGAGGCGCTGTGAACACGAGCTTCTGCGCCGACGAAAGCTTCGCAACGTTCGCCTTTTGCAGACTGAACGGCGAGGCCTTCATACCGAAAACAGGAGCGGCGTCGGCTTCCTTGACGGCGCCAGCTGCAGAGCTGACAGGCGGGTCCTCGTCTTTGCCGAACGGTGCGGGCCTCGCCACGGACTCCACCGACTTCCCCGGCACCAACTTCAAGGACGTCTTCGCCGGTTCGCAACTCAAATCCTCGAATCCGATCTGAAAGGTGGACTCGTTTTGAGTCTGCGACACGTGAAACTGTTTCCTAGCGGTCTTCGCCGGACCGACATTCTTGTCCTCGTCTCCGATTTGAAACGTCGCCGTGTTTTGGTCGTTCGCCGTTTGAACGGGCTTGCGGAGACGCTTGTCTAAGAACTCAAGATGCATAAAACCCTCCTCCGTCATCTTAAACTAGGGCAAATATAAGAAATATTCTCCACAATCAAATCACTCTGTACGCATCCGGCCAAAGCCACCATGTTCCGCATAGCACCAGCAGTAAGGCAGGGCAAATGTCGGGACCTGCGATTAATTGATGGGAACATTACCCACGACAAAGAATCAACGCAAGCTATTCAAAGCGACTAATGGTGGTAAATAACAATGCGTGAGGATCTCCTAGTGACCATGATTATAGGGACGGCATGAGAAAGGACAGGTTATGCCTGAACCTCGCCGCATGTAATGCTGCACAAAACGTTGCTAACAATGAGAATCCGTGAGAAAAACACGGACGGAGATCATCAGATCAACTCGAGGCAGTGCTTTTTAAGCGCGCAACGAAAAAAGCTTTATGACGAAGGCTTCAAAGAACAACAACACGTTAAGGACTAGTGCAATAATCAATAACTGTGCATCAATGTGCACTTTAGAATGTCACTTAATCCAAAGCTGACCCGCAAGATGCATCGGCTAAGCCAAAGGTTGTCGCAAGTAAGCAATGAGCAGGTCACATACGTAAACACCTTCGGCTAAACCGCAAGTCGCAGTATCGATAAATAATAATGACCAGCTTGTTAAACATGCAATTCACGACAAGCCATGCTAACATCCGACTAGATTTTCCATATATCGTGAAATAAAGCGAATCAGGCTTTCTATCAATCGTACATTCGCAGAGCGCGCCAAGACCAGGAACATGACAAGAAAGCTAGTTAGCAGATTTTGTGCCTACGGAAGCAGCATCAAACAGGCAGTATTCAATATCGGAATTTGCCCTATAGGCCATAAACAAGACGACAAAAACAAAGCATATTCTATCTCTCGGCTTAAAACCATAACCGGTTTACACGAAGCGGACATGAATGGTGCAGTGCAGGTCTCAATGACACAAACATGATTGAAAAACAAAAACAAAAACAAAAAAAACAAAACAATTAACTATCATAACGACTAACTAATGATATTGAAACGCTGATGGGCAGAGATTCACGCAGATAAAGACACCAGAATACTGCGATAAGGAAACGATGAGCGACAAACAAAAGGACAGACAGACAGACAGACCGACAGGCAGACAGACAGACAGACAGACAGACAGACAGACAGACAAACAGACAGACACAGACAGACACAGACAGACCAACCAAGACACACAGACCAGGCGAGACCGACATACAGACAGGCAGACACAGACAGACAGACAGACAGACAGACAGACAGACAGAGACAGACAGACAGAGACAAATAGACAGAGACCAACAAACAGCCAGAAAGATATAAGTAGCACAGACAGTCGTGCTGTCGGACAAGTGCACAAACAGACGTGTTAGCACTAAGAAACTGAACAAGAGCGAGCGAAACGTCAAAAGACGAGCATCCTTAAACAAGCGCATGGTGAATCACCAAGTATAAGCAGCTGCTGCACCGACACACGAGGTAAAAGATTTCTTTTCCATGCCAATGGCATCAGTTACGACAAAGTACAACATGAACAGGCATTAATACATAACTAAATACTAACTAAATTAATACACGTGAACTAATACAACGAGAGAAAAAAAGCCCAGAAAATAAACAACAACATCAGCGGAACAGACGGGACCTCTACCGCACTCGATGAGTTTCCGAAGTGCACGAAGAGCTTTCCGCTCTTCTATATTAACGCTAAGTCAACAGCAACTAGAGACGAGCCATCAAAGAGCAGAGTAAGCGAGACGGTTCCTGAAAACCAGCGACACGCGGCCTCCAAATATCCACTACCGTATATCCACCACTGCTATTTTTAAGTGGGGCTCAACTACAGCTGCTATCAGCGGGGCCATTCGCAGTGTTTTTTTTTTCGCAGGTACCCGACGCACCTGGAAAACAATTGCCATCTTACAAGCCCATCTGAAAGCACAGCCACCAGTCAAGAGGTTTACCAAAGCATTTCAATGAGGCAACCAAACAACCTTATAACGGGCCAACTTTAACCCTGCCAAGTGGAACCTGCAGCGCGCGGCCTATTGGTGCACAACTTGGACATCGTGGTTCATTGAATTTCTCCCCCTGATCCACAGATTTGGCGGCTGCTAAGACCGTTGATCATTGTCGCTCGTGGTAGCTTATGCAGTTCGTAGCTCGCAAAAACGCCATTCTCTTGAGTAGAACAAAGATTTGCCCTGCTCAGATACGGCATTAAAACGCAATTGCTAATATCAATCCGCAGCGTGAACGCTGATCTTTGGAGTCCAACACATGAGTCACTGATAAATCAGAACACGAAGAGAGCACACGTCTAACCGGTTCATATCAGCCCCAAGCGATTGGGCAATAAAAACTAAGGTAGTATACGATGAATATATAGATATAGACTGGTTGGTTGGTTGCTGAAGAGCCACGAGTTTCCCTGGATGCCCAGTTCATCGATCGACGGTGACAGCAAACGAGGCCAGTCGTCGGATGTTGGTGGAGCCTCTCAAGGAGCTAAAGAGCTCAATACATGCTCTCAAAACCGGCAGCAGATAAGCACATCAACAGATAAACACTAATTCAGCGCCACAAAAATAAGATCTAGTACACCACAATTTCTATAATAGTTTGGCAGCAATCTACTGCAACGCTTCGTAAGACCTCCTACGAGGAGCTATCATATCAAGAACAACGTTACGAGTCTGATCTGCCAACCTGTATTCCAAATGCCTAACATAAACATAAGAACACTCTTCTTCGAGTTGCCAAGAGCTTTCCCTAACAACTGCTATAACAACAATACAATGAAACTGTAAGCCTGTTTTCATTGTCGTACATTTTTACGCGTCCCAATATAGCGATCAAGTTGTCAAGATCGGAACAAAGTTCATCATTCTTGCTAAAAGCGCAAAAGAAGCCTGAAATTGTAGCAGGCGCGTGGAACAGAGCTAGTGGATTAAGCAGCAGATCTTGAATGCTTGAGGTACAGAGGTCAAACTCATGCTAATAAATAACCGCCCATTCGCATAGCAGTAAGGCTAGTAGGGCATTAGAACTGCAGGACAAAAGCACCCACGAAAATCAACCACATGCTGTGTCTGTGCATTTCCACATGTCTCTGTACGGGTGCTTATGTGTGATCGAGGTTGCGTGCGTTTGCTCGCGTGTGTGAGTGTGTGTGTGTCTTTGTGTGTGTGTTAGCCTAGCCCCCTGGCTCGATCGGCACATGCAATGGTTGCAATCCTTTGCCAACTAGTGCGGTACCCTATCCCATCACCCTCATGTGTGTAGGGTGTGTGTGCGTGGTGTGTCTGTGTGTGTGTACGCATGAGTGTGTTTATGTGCAGAACTACATGCATACGCGCAGGTCCAAAGCAACGATGGTTGCAGGTGTAAAAGACACAGCCTTACACATTTCAACATTTGCCATGATCGAACGTACTTGCAATAACAATAGATTAGTGCCAGCTTTCAATTGCAATTCAATTAAATGTTTACTCGTAAAAAAGATAAGCTTCCGTAAATGCAGACAATTATATGATCACGTGGGCATAGCTTGAGCCAATCAGGCCCAGCGTGAAGACTGGCTTATACATGATATGAACCTCCTGTTTTAAGGCAGCAATAAGGTCTATAGAGTTTGGCCAACAAAAACCTTTACTTGAGCAAGGCAACTGTAAGCAACAAGAAGGGGAAAGTGCTTAATAAGCCAAATCTATATCAATCAATCTATCTATGGATTTCTGCAATGTATCTGCCTATAAACCAAGAAACACATGAACAAGATGTTTCTTAAACTATCTTTCAATCTATTGAACCACCATATAAAAGGTAGTCTAAAAGGGAAACGTATAGATAACAGAGGAAATCCTATACATATCAATCGTGACTTTAAGCTGGTGTGACCCATGGTGGGGAAATTGCAAGTCTGAATTATCCTCCCTGGCATGCAAACCTTTGGATCAAAGATCACATAAGCATCCAATAATTTCAGGAACACACAAACACCACACAAAGCGCTAACCTTCAATTAAGCTGGATGGCTTTACTTAATAAGACAACTCTTCTTATTCATGGCAAAATATGTAAACACACATCCACTGACACCAGATAATCATACAGGCTGCACAGGCGAACATGTCATACCCAAGGCAAGGTGGGCCTCAAATTCCGAGGTCAGACAAAAGCTAGCAAGGCAAGACAATAATTATAAAAAAGGTTTTAAAATCTGTAGGTTTATAACATAAAATATGCGGTTTTTAAATTTTTCCTTATGATGTGTGAGCTTCGAAACTTAATTTCCATTTCCATAAATTAAAACATCATTGATTCCAGAAAACTAAATCTTCTCAACAGCTTTTATAGCTTATGTAGACTGCATTTCAGCCCTTTGGGAAGAGCTTGGTTACAGCTTGAAGTTTTTTACTGTCAGTGAGGTCAGGCAGAAAAAAAGGGTTTCAATTCTTTTGTTTAAAGGAGCAAAAACACAGTGATATTATCAGACACAACAGCCTATATAAAAATAAGCCCTATATTAGGCAGTTTTTAACTTATTTACACTTTATTATGCATCACTCTTTTCTACAAGAAATAATAAATGCTTCTAGGTTTTTATACAAATTTTTAATGATTCTTTGTGCAGAAAGAACTTCATTGATCACATCAATAACATTAATAAATATAAGAAAAGTAACCTATCCAATTCAATCACATAGATAACAATTGTTCAGCAGGCCCAACCCTTCTAGCAAATAGTATCAGTTAAGCACCACCAAAATCCAGGTATGACAAATTTCAGGTTGTTGCAGTCAAACCCATACTGGTAGATTCCTAATTAAATATAATGACATGGAAGTTTTGACATCAATAGCATTGGAATGAGACATGCAGAAAAAAAAAGCCTTCAGCCATAAAACGGTCCAACAAGCAAGAGGAAGTCTCTCAAAAGGTAAATGCTTTAATCAAACTTTGTCAATGTCAATACCATTTTCACATTAATTAGTTTTCTGAAACGAGGGGGAAAAGGAACATCACACTGCATCAGCTCACCCCTCGAAAATATTACTCTATTGTTGAGGTAATGAAATGTCAGTTCCCTTGACAATTGTTGCCAGGAAAGACGTATGCTGCAGAGCAGCTTGAGAACAATCAGACAGTTAGCATAATCACACATGAAGACTTCCACGTGACAAACCCATCGACAAGAGGATTTATATTCAATTTACCTGGTTGTCCATGATCTTCACCGAACTATCGACCATGTCCTTCCAAAACCGTACCGTGTGGATTGCGCCTTGCGCTCCCTCTACGACTGCAACCGTACCAGCAACAGAGACCTCCGTCTAACAAAGGTCCCTCCCATTGCGTCAATACGGATTGATAAGATGGCTGGTATATATCTTCTATATTTCATGAACTCGGATAAAGGCACCACCACCCATGCATCATCGTTTCTTAGCAGGCATTCTGATCGTGGTTCAGATTTCATAACGGAGTAATCAGAATTAGAAAATTTAACGGGCATAATCCCAAATGTGCGGAATGAACCTTGGCCTTTCCAAGGTGCGGAACTCCTCCAAAGTCGCCCTCAACGTGGTCAAAGTCGGCCACGCTTTCCGGGGGGTGAAGGCATAGTGAGATGTCATGCAATACGGTGGCATAAAGTTTTTCTGAAATGCAAGCTACTGGTTTTCGTGCTCATCCACTGTTTCGAACTGCTTTATGTTCACTATTTACAATTTCGTTGCTTCGTGTGCCCAAAATCCCGCTTAACTGAGTGCCCGTTCTGAAAAAAGTAAAATTTTAGGGAAGTAGAGTGGACAATAACAGAACCCCAGAAAAATTCGGGTCCTTCGAAGTTGCTTTTTGGTTTGGTTTTACTTCGATTGTTATTTTGTGGCCTGATTAAGGCCATAGTTCGCGAGTGCTTTTCTAAGCTAAAAAGCCGAAACATTGCGGAAATGCGTCGGAATTCAATAGTGAGCAGTAAAAGAAAGAGAAGATTTTTGAGCTAAACCCTTGTCACGCAAAAGCCCTAGGGCTGCATTGTACTTACATTCTTTGGCTCCTAAAAGTCAATATTTTGACATCAGCAATGGTCCCCTGCCGCCCACCTGCTCTTATTCTGGCGCCATCTTTAAGCTGTACAACAACAAAAATTTTCTACTGCCAGGCGACGCGGTATCCTAGGACGCAAATCGGTTTCCTTCCATTACCAAATATTTATTCCATTTTTGAATTCATTGGCAAACATTTGCTTACACCCTTCAGCACTTTTCACAGTATTAAGAAGAATCAAAGAATCAATTAGTTGGTCAATAAATCACTTCATGTTTTAGTGTAATGAATCAGTCAATCAAATAATCAATCTCTTCTTGAAGACCCTAATCTGAGAAAGCATATGGTGCAGATTAGAGTCCGACCGAAAGTGAATTTTTACTTTCGGCCGAAAACGAAACGACGCCGAAAGTTCATAAGTGCCTTTCGGCCGAAACCGAAGCCGAAACCGAAATTGCAACTGCACTTTCGGCCGAAAC